>JAZKJV010011703.1:0-296240 GCA_037367405.1 Ottelia alismoides | reverse complement strand
TCACATAGTTTATAAAAATTCATAAAATTCTCGAAAATCCGAAAAGTTCCCAAAAAATTTCTTAAAAATTTCAGGAATGATTGTAACAATAACGATCCTTCGATAGAAATTCCACTTGTCGCGATAGTTAGTCTTTATCATATTGAAGTATGGAAATATAACTTACAAACTCAAAATCCACAACCTAATGCCTTAAACTATATGTTTATATTGTTTGGATTGGGAATTAAAATCAGGGTTTTTTTTTTACATTTGTTCCCCCTACGAGATTTGACAATTACAGTTATGCTCCTGTCATTTTTGCTACAACACTCGCGTCCTTGTATTCTTACAAAAAAATTTATAGTATTACCCTTCTGTTTTTACACTTATGCTTCTATTTTACCTTAATGGAAGGACAATGCTGTGAATTTTCAAAAATACATGGACACAAATGTTATTGCAAAAAAGATAGAGACATAATTGTAATCGCATATTCTAGTCTGGGCAAAAGTGTAAAAACCCTAAAATTAGTACTAGCTAGTTTTTACATGTTATGCAAAATATAGCCACATGCCCCACAAAGTAACACGTATTATAGTATTGACATGAAAAGAGAACAAAGCTAAGATGACCATTAATAATTTAATGTGTAATGAAGAACTTTTTACATATGTACCCCACAACTTTTTAGGATTCATATGTTTACTTCACATTCTAAAAAATCATGCATGCCTAAACTTTTTGAATTTTCCATAATTTATCTTCGAGTTAACTTTTGTCTAAGGAATGCAAACATCATGAGATTTTTTTATTCTTTATTAAACATCTGATGTAATTGTGGTTTCGTATCTATACATCTTATAACTATACTATTTCTGGGTTTCCTCTCAGACTTCCCCAATCCTGACACGTGACTATGTTTGGGTCTTTTCTCATCCTATAACTTCTCCATTCAAATTGTCACGTGATCCTTTCCCATGTTTCTCTCCCATTCTGGCAACTCCCAACGCTAAATCTCAGAAGGCACACTTCTCTCCCCTTTCTCTCTCTCTCCCACTATCTTTTCTCTCTCTAACTTTCTCCTCTGATTTCCCTCAACTTCTATCAAACCACAACACGTGGCCTTTCCATAAGCATGCCATTCTTACTCCCTTTTCTTATCGTATGGTGTGATTTAGCAAGGAAGTGCCTCTCCCTCGTAATTTATACTTTGCTCTAAGATACCTCCAGCTGTAATACTATTTGGAAACAGATTTTCCCATACATAAATTTCATACTTTTGAAATGCAATGTATTGTAACGGTTGTGTTTGTTTGATTCAGGTTGTGACTAGAATAACTAGCGAAGATTATAAAAAAAAGGATAAACCCGGAAGACAGGACAAAATATGGTTGATAAATTTTCTTTTAAAAAGAGAAAGTATAGTTGTCTGGAAATATGGATAAATATGCAAACATTGTTTCCAAAGACCTAATAAGGTATTGCATGGAAGTTCATCTTCTTCACAATATTCTATGTACGAAAAAATATGAAAATTTACAATACTTATTTGCAAACAATATATAAAATAATAGTTATATTAGAAAAGGAATTATGAATAAGAAAAGAATGAAATAATATGGTAAAAACTATGAATGTGGTGATATACCAATTGATCAGTATATTTATACTCCACAAGACAGTAGCATCACATGTACAGAAAGCTATAATACTATAAAAAATGTAGAAAAATAAAGACAAAACAGATGTTAACACATGCAAAATTATTAACGACAAAAGGAAAAAACACCATTGTGTGCCACATGGACCAATTAGTTGTTATCGTGATAATGTTGCTGTCAAAAGTTACCAACAAACAAATGTAGTTTTAGATGGAGAATTAGAAAAAACATTTGGTAGCATCCCATGCAAATTATTGGAATGTATACTTTATATTTTGTGTATTAGGATATGGCGATGATGGTTCTTTTGTCAATTCAATGTCTATTTCTTGCTCTTTCACGGTAGCCTTTTACAACAATCAGATGTTATGCGCAATTTCGTAATGTATTTTACAATTACAAATCATGTTAGTCTATTGCCACACCTAATGTATGTACTCTTTTATCAGGGAAGAACCCCGTTTTGGTATAATGTATAGATATTTTTGTCCAACTGACAGTGTTTGCAAAAAAATAACATGCACAATGCCTATGTTTATTATATTGTTGGAGCATTTTGTTGTTTTTGTTGCGAAGAATTTTCAATATATTATTTTCATGTGTTCTATAAAAGCATAGACCTTTTCTAAAATAGTGTATGTTGAGTTCTATTGTTATAACTATTCCAGCATCTACCTTCTTCTCAGTACAGCCTCCAGGTATGTAGTTATGATCTATATTCATTATATTATTACGTTTTGAAGTATGTTTTGGCAATCGGATGGCACCTAATTTGGTCTCCACATATGTAGCTATTGTTGTATTACAATATATTATCCATATGTAGCTATTGTTGTATTACAATATATGATCCACTTCACTTTTTGACGTGCACTTTATTTCGTTTCCATCTTGCTGGATATGTTTTCTGGATTAATCTATGTTATTTGTGTGTGCAAATTTCATAGGCCTTCATTTGCATTTTGATTAGTTCCCATTCTACTTCCATGGTTATTTTTTCCTTGATATATTTGCTCTTCAGTTTTTTTGGTCTAAAGGAATTGCAATCACTATTCATCAACTTTATATTTTAGCTGCTTTATACATCTGTGTATCAAACATCCAATTGTGCTTTGTTATTTCGTCTGTGATTAGTCATACATTTGCGATAATTTAATTTGTGATTCATGTAGTTGCTATGTGGTGTGGTTTATGTAATGCTTATTAACTTTATATATTGGTTATCTCTACTCTTGATTTATGCGCGATGACCTGTTACTCCTTTTATCGTGTGTACATAGAGAATTTTTGTTCGGATTTTATTTATTCTATCTAATGCATATTTTGTAGGAATTACAAGAAATGATGTAAGGTAGCAATGGTGAACATTAAATACCATATTGACATTTTTAAAACCTTTACCTTCTCATTCCTCCATATCGACTAACTTTCTCACAAAATGATATTTTGAAAAAAAATAATATTACATTGTTGTTTTTATATATTAATATTAGAGCTCAGTTATGCTCAACATCTTTTTTGCTTCTTACGCAGTTACAATAAATTAACTTTACATATTTCAAAATATATTCAGCTCACATTGTATTATGTGAACGAGACAATGTTTTCAAAACGCTGCAGCTACTGTTGTTGAATCGTGTATGGTGTATATTTTGATTAATTTTTTATATTAGGATGAGGCGATGGTTTCAAAGCCCATATATATTTAGTTTGTTGCAATATGATTTTCTTGAACTGGAAATAGGCGAGGTAATTTTGTCTTTGTATAAAGTAAATTTTGTAGCCTTTTCCATAGAAGGTATCATTATTAGCTGAAAGTGTAGCTCATTAAGCTCATGAGCCTCTTAAATATAATTTTTTTTGTGATGCATTTTAAATATTTTCCAAATAAACCTTATATTTGAATCTTTGTCCAATTTTACAACATATTTCCTTATCTACACTAATTTTTACATAAGTTCATGTCATATTCTTTAGTGGAAATATTGTGGAACGGGGTTCTCCTTTTCCTTCCATTATACATGTTTTTTCAGTTAAATGTTTCTTTCCTGCTGTATCACAGTAGCCTTTTACAATAATTGGATATTATGCGTAATTTCGTAATGTATTTTGTTAATCAGTCAATTGACACACTTAAGGTATGGACTATTTTACTAGGAAAAGAACCCCATTTTAGTAGCCTATTACTCATTTTAATTTTACATCACATTTTAGGATGTATTTATATATTTTGGGATGAAGCGACGATTTCAAATTCATGTATTGTAGGTCAAACATGATACCTTTTGAGCTGGAAAAAATGATGCAATTTGGATACTTTACGGAAAACATCTCTGCAGCTTTTTCCAACTAAGGTATAGTTATTCGATGAAAAAATTATCATTGGACTTCTTCTGAGGCTCCTAAAATTAAATTTGTTTTACGATGTATTTTCAAAATCCCCTTTTCATTTGCTTTGCAACCCCCCTAATTCCTTCCCTTTAGTGTAACAACGCACAGATTACAAGGTAGTATACATTACAGAACAAATATTTTGTTGCTATATTTAAGATATATATTCTTTTTCTACATTCAAGGTACTAACTTAAGTTTGCATGCAATCTATTCTTACATTTAAGATATATATTCTTTTACTACATTTTCAATCACAAACAACATAATTGCAAAATAGTCTCCATGTATGTAGTTGTGGTATATTATAACATTTTGACGCACGCTTCAGCTTTTGAATGGCACCTAATATTGTTTCCACGTATGTAGCTATGTTGTGTATACAATGTATTCCCAATTTTCAAGAATGTTTTCACCTCTATCAATGTTTAAACTCCAATATATGTATCCATATTTGCTTAATTAACATTGATTCTGTGTTTGGAGGTAATAATGCAATTTATGATGAATATGGTGTCATTACCACGTACATATTTGTGCCCGACACTCTGATCCTGTTAAATGTCAAACTATGTGTCATGCTTTCATAAACTCTCATGTAACAAGCTAATTTACACTTTATTTATTTATTCATCTTTCTGGATACATTTTGTAGGTTAATCCATGCTATTTATGTGTAAAATCTATATTACCTTAGACTTGAGACACCTATAAATATGAAAACCCACTGTTTTATTTGCTTATAATTTCGGTTACTCTCTCTTCCTATTTTCATATAAATTCAGATATGTTTTCGAAAATTCACTTGAACATGTAAAGACTATGTACCATGACCTTCCTAATTCTTCTTTCATACCTTTTTTGCCCGCCGCGAAGCGCGGGTATACTCACTAGCCTATTACTATATCTAAAGCTGGTTCTCCTAGCTCTCTCTTCCAACATGCCACGTGGATAGACCCACTGGCCTCCTTTATCAGTCCTTTGTTCTCTCCCCGGCTCTTGCTACTACTACAAAGAAGGCAACTGCTAAAGAATAACACGTACGCCCTATCGCGTTTCACCTGTCTGCTGCCAAACACGTCTCTTCCACCGAACACACGTCTCTCATGGCGGTGATGCATCCGATGATGATGCCGACGATCACACGACGAAGAGCTTCTTGTGATTCCTCTATCAGCGACGGTGACGATGTCACCGGCGTTGAGGCAGAGAGGTTGGTGGGGGCGGAGCGGGAGACATGAAGGGAGTCGATGGAGCAGGTGATGCCATGCCACGCGCACGGCGAGCCGGAGGTGTTCCAGTTATGGTTACAGTATCGGCCCATGGGCTGTCCCCTCCTCGCCGTCGCAACCTCTCCTCCATCTACACGTTCTCCGCCCGCTTCCCCGTACACTGTAATCTAAAAGCCCCATCATCCCCAAATCGCTAAGACCATTATTTGCTTAGACATCCATCACCTCTTCCCACCTATTTTGCCTCATGATCAGATCAAGTCTTCTGGACTCGAGTCTTCCTTCTTGCAAGGACAAACAACTAGCTAGGAGATCTTCCATATGTGTACCACCGGGTGCCTTCTTCATCATCGGACGAGTAAGGACTCAAATCGTGTTGATTATAACCATCGTATGAATTTCTGGTTAGCCACGCTCTCAATTGATCTTCGTCCACTCACACAACATTCTTGGTAGATCGTGCTTTTTTGGAATCCATTTGGGTGTGAGATTCGTCACGTAATGATTTTAAGAAATTGAGATGTTTCGTGTTTGCATGTCTACTTCTTTGATCCATATTTCTTCTACATGCAACACATGTAAATATAGGGTAGGTGTATTTGTAATCCATTGGTAATTTGAGTAAGCATCAAGAAACAACTCACACAATAAGGAGAAGAGCATCGGTCATTCAACTGAGATCATGTTGATCTCAGTGTGGTGGGTTGCAATTTCCTTGAAGTTATTTGCAGATTTTAGAGTTTATCTTCGGTGTAGATGATACTAAGGGAAAGTTTATTCAGATTCCTTCTACAGATAATTAACCATTTCTTTCCTAAAGAATCACACAATTAGGTAACATGAGCTTTTGCTCCATCTAAAAGAATGGGAATACCTGAAGTTATGATACATGATATCATGGGAAACAAAATATCATCTTAATCTCATACACATATTTACATTAAAGCACTCACTTATAAGTAGATACCGTTAAACACTTATATGTGATCTTAATATTTCAAGTCAAAGTAATCACCTACATTCCCAGAAAGAACTCCTAATAATTTCACATGGTTTTTGTATGCCCCCTTTTTATTGAATTTGTGAATATTTACCATTTCTTCCTGTAAATGTAAATGCAATCAGTGGCATTTCTCTGTATATTGTCAAAGTATTAAGTATTTACTGATTGAATTACTGTATATGATGCCTTGAAAATGGATTTATGGTTATCTGTTTTATTAATTAGGAGATGTCCCTGGAGTGAATGACCAATCAGCTGTTGTCTGTGCATTTGGTGATAAGAATCTCAAAATCCACTTGCGATCAGACCCTGGTATATCTCATGACAATGTAAGCAACCATGCAGAGGTTGTTATTCTGGCAGGCGATGTTCTTTGGAAGGTTGCTCCTACTAGCTCCAGCAATGTCATTCGCCTCCATTAATTTGAATAAATGTGAGCTTATTTTTGTTTACACTATTTTTTTCTTTTTTGTCAAAGTGATGACTAATGAAAATGCAGCTGCCATTGCACCGAAGGTCATGAACCGCAAGCTGCAACCAAGCGGTTGACATCTGAAATAGTCAAAAGAGAGAGCAAGGATGATGTATCTTGCATTGTACTTCGGTTCAAGGCATAGGGGGCATGTTCATCATTTGTGTCATTTGTTGAGGACTTTGTCTATCGTCAAGGTATGGGTTGCTATTTTGCATCTATTTACATAATGAGAACTCGAGAGCCGCCTTCTGCATGCCTCAAAAATGGGAAATATAAGTTGCCTTTAGTTGTTGATTGTTGATATGTCTCTGTAAAATCAGATCATGGAGGTTTGTATTATTTGATTCCTTTGTTTAGGTGATGTTGGTGCTGGCACCCTCCACAGTGAGGGATCTCGCGAGGTAAGCCCTTTGCTTTTGGCTGCGAGAGAGAAGGAGGGAGGGAGGGATAGGGGCTTCCGTGCTCGAGGTGTTGCTTCGATGGGAGGTCTATTTATAGGGTGCTAGCCCCTCGAGCCGTCCACCCCATCATCCCCGTGCCCCCACAACGTTTTCCGTCGGATTCGGTAATCCCGCAACCGTCGACCGCGAAACGGTCGGGATGCGGTTGTTGACCACTTAAGGTCGTTTATCGGAAACGTTCAAACATCCACGAGAGGAGATCATATCTCCCTAAGCGGAATAGCTTGATTGGCGAAAAATTTGCGTGGACTTTTTTCTTCTCTGTGATTGTGTTGGTGTAAAGAGCTATACATACACACATTACAGTGATAATATTCAAGTTTTGGATTATTATTATCACATTGTGTGTCGATTTGCATGTTACTTTTTGAAGGTTTTTCAACTCTTTTTGCTCGAGGAGATTGAAGAATGGACACATTGTCATCAATGTTGATTTCATTAGGAGAATATCACTTGAAATAGTTTCTTTCCGTCTCATTTATCAAACCAGATGGTTAAACATAGATTTGCAGAAATTGTATGCATTTTGGGTGCTGACAAAAGATATGAGTTATAGTATTTCGTGGTGAAGCTGTGGTGAGACATTGTTGATTCGCATTGTTTTGTTAACCATCTGCATTTATGCGTTATGATTTTGATTATGATTTATCCTATGGATATGGCCTAGCATAAAAGCTTACAATATCAAGACAAATAAACAAGTAAAAATTTTAAAAAAATATTGGATAGATATCATAGTATATTAAAATATATCCAAAATTCAAAGGAATATATAAAGTTAAAATACTAATAAAATAAATATTCTCAAAAACTTCTAAAAATCATAACAAATTGTATAAAAAGATAAAACTACGTACCCATAACATTTTAAAGGTTTTTAAATTGTTTGCATATTTAAAAAAATATATTTTTTTGTTTTTAAATTCTATACATATTAAAATATATCAAAATTAATACGATTATTATAATGAGAATGAGTAAAATTAGAATGATTGGTATAAGAGATTCAATTGTATTGTATCCGTTAAAAAAATGAATACTTCCCACAAATGAAATTTGATTTAATGAAATTTGTTTTCTTGCAAGGAAGCATGGGTTGAGTCACTTTCATTGACTCAAAGTAGATTGAACAAAACATGCTATCTATGTTTATTTAATAGACTTTGAGATTACAAGTGCCACGTGTTAGGAAGTTAATCTTCTCTCCCTTTTTGTATTTGATTTTCCCTGTAGTATCAGATTTTAGGATAATTGTTTTAGGAAAATGGTTTTTCATTTCAAGATTTTTGTTTACGTGAAATGTAGGTAGGGTTGATTATCAGGTCGGGCGGGCCAGGCGGGACCTCGGCCCGAACCTGGTGATGAATCCACATTTCATCATCTTTATTCTATCATTTTGGCACCAAAACCCTAGCAAATGCCTGTAAATAGCCTTAAATAGAGCATCTTAGCATCCATGCATGTGCATCATATTAGTGTATAAAATACTGTAATTAAGGCCAAAATTATAGAATAAATAAAGAAAAGAAAAAGAATAAAATATTGTAAATATTTTATAACTCAAAACCCCCGAGACCTAGGCATCTTGATGAGTAGGTCGACAAGGAATAAAGTAGGGGGAGATAAGGTCAGAAATACAGAGAAAATACCTATTCATTCTATTCATTTCTTATTCATTTTGGGACCTATTTATGGTTCCACCTTTTACACACCAAATAAAGAAACTTTGTACATGAAAGTTGTAGATAATTTTATAATGAAAAATACAAAATTGAGTTCACAAAAAGATCATGTACAGACAAAAAGATATGGTCTGAATAAGAATCCAAAATCCCAACTTCCCAGACCCGTATCTCACAAACGACAACTCCAAATGTAGCAAACTCACCTTTAATTGTATATAGAATAAAATAATCTATCCCATGGCGGTGGTTTCGCATTTGGTGGAGGTACGGTTTGAAAGTTGAGTTTTGGACCCCTATTGTATATTTGTACTGAATAAAGTATTCAATTTATTCTTTACTCATTATTTATTCATTTTTATATTTTTATAATTATGTAAATATTACTTATAATATATATGTGCATTGAAATTGAAATAAAATGCAAAGAAAAATAAAAATAAAAATGCTTGTATAAAGACTACATAGGTATACTGCATATACTTATACCTATATACAATACACTTGTATTTTATTAAATATACAAAACAAATCAGAAAAATAAAATAAAAATATATTTAAGTATATAAAAGTATGTTATAATTTTAGAAAATAATAAACAAAAAGAATAAAATTGAAAATACCAAAATAAAAATAAAATATAAAAATACATAGGTAATATACCTATATAGGGTTAAAAAGGTAACTTGTAAAAATATATCTCCTAAAAATAATTAAAAATCAAAATAAAATACTACATAAAATTCTAAGCATTTTCTATTTTATAACTTTTATCTAATTCGACCATTTAATATTTTAAATTGAATTAACAAAGTTTTTTTAGGGTTTTTCCTGGTTGGTCCACGTGGACCAACCAGGGGGCGGTCTCAGTTGACTCGGGTCAACTGCCTGCCCTACACCCTGTAGCCTTTGTCAGAACTGCTTTTGACCCCATCTTCTCCATTTTTTTCGAGGCACGAGCTTTCATCCTTTCGACTCGATTTCTTCTGAGATCCTCTTCCTCGTTCATCCCTCTTGCCCGCCAAGTGATTACATCGGGCTGTGCATCAATGGGGTGCTCCAGGTCCCTCGTTCTTTCAACCCCCCTCGTCAACCATACTTAAGGTCCTCCTTAACCTCCCTTTGAATTTGAACCGCATTTCATCCAGTTTTCCCCCCTCTTTGGAGTCGCTCAGCAACGTGGAGGTGACAGCTCTTCGTCTGCACCTTCGAAGAGGCGGAGGCACGCGAGCTGGGCGTGTTCCACCATCACCTCCGGCGGGTACCCCCGTGAGGTATTCACCCTCTGGCTTTTGGCTATCGAGGCTGCCATTCATCCCCTTTCTTTCTCCATCTTGTTCCTGTTAACATTAGGATCATTTCCCCCTTTACCCCGCGTCGAATCGATCACTTCCTCACCTAATCGATCACCTCGCCGGAGCGCAACTCCGGCGAGTACCTATCTCGCCTCCCCGTCCATTTCGAGAGCCACCTGAGGTCGAGGCATTTTGCCCTCGACCTCCCTAACTTTTTGGTGCAGGTATTGAACCCCATCGAAGTTTCTGGAGCGATTTTGCCCTCTCGCCGGAGCACCTGGGGCCTTGCAGCTCCGCCACCTCCGTGCGAGAGCACCGGCGACCACCGGTGGCTTTTGTTGCTCCCAGACATCAGCTGACACCTGCAGGAGCGTCCTCGACCGATTTGCAAGCCCGATCGTCCCCGTAGCTGGACGGAGGAGCTCGGAGAAGTTCGCCCAACCGGAGCTCCTCCGAGTTCTTCCCTCTGCTGCCAGAACCGTCGGATCCAGGAGGAGCCCCAGATCGCATGGGAGCCGTTAGATCTCCCCACGTGCCTGCCGTCCGATCATCGGAGGAGATCTAATCCAGACCGTGCATCGCCCAACCGTCATCGGCCGCCCTGGTGTTGCCACGTGGATAAGTGGAGTGCTTCCCGCCGCTGGATCGCCCATCGTCTCCCAGCCGTTGGATGCGCGTCACGCGTCACCTGCAGAGCGCCTGAGCGAGGGTATTTTGCATCCCAACCCTCGCAACTTTTGTATTTAATATTTAGTATTTAAACTTTCGTCTGTAGTGTAAAAAGTTTTGTAATATTTGCACAAAGGCCCCCCAGACTTTGTTTATTTGCACCTAGGTCCTTCGCCACGTCACCTCACGTGACCTGTTCACGTGAGGTGTGGGCATTTTGCAAGGACACCCCCGGGCTTCTGTGTATTTAGTTTTAGTACCAAAACTTTGGCGTTAAGTGTAATATTTCTGGTTATTTTGCAAGTAGGCCCTCCAGTTTTGTTATATTGCATTTCAGTCCTTCCCAGGCGCGTGCAAGTCACGCGCCCTGGTGGGTAAATTGTTGGCGTGCCCAGGCGGTTTTTGTATTTACATTTTGGTTCCAGAAATTAAATATTCAGCTTAATATCTTGTGGATATTTGCATGTATGCCCCTGGAAGTTTTAAATATTGCACATATACCCCTGCCAGGACTGTTTAATGTTTGGATGTTTGCTCTCATTATTTGACCATCATTTTAACTCCCAAAAATCCCACAAAAATAGGCTTAAGCTTCTGGATATGTGTACTTTAACGCCAGCTATTTAGTTTTTGATTTTATTTTATTTTAATATTTATTAAAAATCAAAAACAGCCTTTTTGTGTACTGTCTACCTTAGAAAATACCAAAAAAATATCAAAATACCTCCAAAAATTCCCAAAAATTCACCTAGTGTCTATTTTACCCTATTTTAGTGTCAGTCCAAAAATCATTAAAAATCTCAAAAGAAAAACACTAAAAATTTAAAAACACTCAAAAACTTCAAAAAAATATATAAAATAGTAGAAAAATCCAAAAATCATAAACTTAGGTTCTGTTTATCCCTTATTTTATCCTTTTTATTAGAAAAATAGTGTGAAACATTTTGAGTACTGGTTGCTATTTTTAATTTGCATTTTATTCCCAGCCAGCCTTATTTCCACTGTTTTTCTCTATTTCGATATTTAAAAATCCCAAAAACACCTTGAAAAATCCCCAAAAATCACAAAAATAGTAGAAAACCTTAAAAATACCAAAAACATTTTATTTCTGAATTTTTGAGTATTTTTGCACCTTTTTATAAATCTTTTAGCTTCCCTTTTATTATATTGCCTTTACTTTCCAATATTAAAAAAAATATATAAAATATAAAATATAAAAATCAGAAAATTAAAAATCAAAATAAAAAATTAAAAATTAAATTAAATAAAAAAAATTTAAAAATTAAAAACCCACAAAAATTTAAGTTGCTTGTTTGCTTAGTGTAGACACCACACACTCACACACTATAGCATTTCTGCTTGAGCTACACTGTTTGTTCCCTGTATTCGAACTCTCTACATACTTGCACCTATACATCTTTTATGTAGAGTTAAAAATAAATCTTAACTCCGCATTAGTTCTAATTCATTGATCTTAGTGTGGGTTATTTGTTGATTAATTTCAGAGTTTGTGTGGTCAAACACCGACTGTTGACTCGCCTTGTGAGTCGATATAACCACATCGAATTCCGGGGTTATCAAATGGCGCCGTTGCCGGGGAGCAACAGCTTGTAGTTCACATTTTTGTTTGATTGTGTGATTGTTTACCATAGCAGCATTTTTCATCTCTTACATTTTGATATATCTTGTTGAGCTATCTGACCATCTCTTGTCTTGTCTTCTTGCGAGGGACCGCGGAGCGAGGCGGATCGCCTAGGTGACCCGACGCATCCTTGGGAAGCGGAGCCGGCTATTCTTAGCCTAGCCGGCAGGAGAGAGCAAGGAGTGAGAGAGAGAGTGCTTAGATTAGCTTGTCTTTTATTTTTGGTGAGAGAGTGATTTATTTAATTTGTAATAATATAGGTACACTTGGACTTGGACACTTAAACATTCGGGCCTAATTTCCGGGTGTTTGTTCACCCGGGGGCTCACCGCAGTTTTGACGAGTTTTCATCGCTGTCATTTGCCGGTTTTGTTTTCATTTTTCACTTTCTTTTGTGGATTGAGCTCTTAGTTCTAGGTCTGCTTGATTCGATTAGAATAGGTCCAAACACTTAATTATATTTGCATGCTCCTACAGATACGTATTTGGACTTAGACTAATTAAAACAGTTAGTTAGTAGCTTCCAAATCCACGCGCCGCGAGCTCACACCCGAACAAGCGCTTTCTCCTACCCCAAATGTGTTGGGCAGAGGAGGGGTGAGCCTAGACCGGACACTCGGATTAGGAGTTGCTAGCTAGCTTGTGGTTCTTCACGCTAGCAGTTGCCTGTTCTAGGACGATTTCCGTTTGCATATCGCCATATAGTTTAGGTTTAAAAATTCTGCTTTGCATCCCGCATGGAGAGAGCTGGGATTCGCTGTAAGTCCTCTTACTTTGCACGCATCATCTAGGCACAAAGGTGAGATTTCCACCTTGGTGTCGACTTGCACGGCTTTTCCGACTCTATTCTCCCTCTGTTTTTGGAACAAAGTAGGATAAAGGAAAAATACAAAAACCGTTAGGCGCTTGTTTGAATTGACTCAAAAGAAGCGATAACACCAAAAAAAAATTAAAAAAGGGACTGCTAAAGAAAACTTGACCAAAATAAAATCGGTAATTGGATTCATTGCTTGGGGAGAGTAACACCCTCACTTGTCTTCAGGTTGCATGGGAAGGTTTCCTTCCAAGTGAGGTGAGCGTTTCGTAAGGATTAGAGCCCAAAACCCAACTTGTGGCTGCCTTGTGTATCGCCTGGATTTCCTAAGTATTGGCGCTACTATCGTACGTAGTCGAGTAGGACTTGGTCGCCATTGGTGACTCTCTATTGTGAGAGCACCGACCTTGTCCGAAGTACCGAGCTTAGGCCACGCCTTCATGGGTGTGTCTGTCTCACCGGCTGCGTCCGAGTAGGACCTTGTACGCTCACGGGTGATTCCGTTGCGAGCGAGGTCCGAAGTATCGGTTTCGCCTATCGGCTTCCTCTCTCTTTTCTTTGGCTGAGTAGGGATCCAGGAAGGGTTACAAGGACCTCAAAAAGCGCAAGTTACAGGTTACACAGGAGGAGGACAAGTATGGGGACACTTTCCTGGCAGTACTCTCTCTCCTATAGGCGTAGCGCTCTAAGGACTCGTGAAAAGATAAATACCTGAAAAACAAGCTAAAACTGACAAGATAAAAGCCGGACCTTCACGGCTTCACGAGTTGAGTTGGTGAACTTACCCTTGCTTTGTGTTTGATTGTTAGATTTATTAAGGTCAAGATCAAAAACACCGCACAATTGTGCACAATTTTGTTGCATTTCATCTTCTTTTTCTTGCATTTTCCCACTCTTTCCAAATAATCAAGATGATGGGACGGAGATCTCTTAGGCCGACCTTGTCGGCACCGCTATCCAGCACTCCTCCCTACTCATCTAGGAATGCCTCGGAGAGCCCGCTCTCCGAGCCTGAGTTCACATCCAACCTGTTCCCCCTCGACCACCCTTCCCATTCTCCTTCCCTCAGTCCAATTGTGTCAGAATTCAGTGCATCACAGAGCTCAGCTCATTCAACAACACCTGAAATGGCCTCTTTTGCATTTTCAGAGAATCAAGCAATGGCAGACAGAGGCGAGCACCAAGATGATCACGATCACCCTCCGTTCATTATTGATCAAGCGGCCATCAACAATTCATTGCTAGCGTCCCTGGAAAATATGCAGAGACAGATCCGTGACCAGGGTGCATTCATGGGTGATCTCATGAGGGAAATAGCTCAGATGAGAGAGAACAGACCTGGAGGAGGCGGTGGCGGAGAAGGAGGAGGACCCGATGCAGGAGGCGATCCGGATGGTGAGCGACCGCCACAGACTATTATGAGGGAACTGCACAACCCAGCTTCGTCCCTCACTCACCGGTGGATTAGACTCCCGCCAATCCACGGAGACTTCGAGCTTCGGCACCACACGATCCAGCTTCTTCCCAAGTTTCATGGGTTGCCGACCGAAGAGCCGCACCTCCATCTCCAAGAGTTCGAAATTATATGCAGCACCATCCACGATCGGTTGTTGACCGAGGACACAATCAGGATGATCGCCTTTCCGTTCTCATTGGTTGATCGAGCCGCGTACTGGCTCAAGCATTTAGGGCGATTTGTCGACACTTGGGCAGATCTCCGGTCCGCATATTTAAAGAAATACTATCCTCTCGGCCGGACCAACGCAGCTCGAGCCATGATCAGCAATTTTGTCATGATCCCAAATGAACAGTTCCACGAAGCATGTGATCGATTCAGAGAGCTCATAGATCGGTGTCCACATCACGATATCTCCAAGCCCAATCTGGTGCAGAGTTTCTTCTGTGGGCTGACACCGGAGCTGCAAGGGCTTGTGAACGCCTCTTGCGGTGGATCTTATTTCTCCAAGGGAGAAGACGACGTCTGGGCCATCTATGAAGGCATGGCAGAGAACTCCACAGTGATGACCCAGGCCCGAGTCTATACTCAGCAGAAGCCCCCGCAAGGAGCAGGATCATTTCAGAGGATCGCTCGCATCGATGCCGGTCCCAGCACAACGTCGATAGCCGCAGCACAAGCCGAGTCAGCAGCAGCCGACATGGGCATTATTAGCGAAAAGCTGGACCGCATGGAGATCCTCGAAAAGAAGCAGAACCAAGGTCTAGCCCAGATGGACCTTCTCACCAAGACAATGAGTGACCTGAAAACTCAAATTCTCTGTATTCAGGAGGCACAGGCCCATTCACAACAGCCTCCCAGGTCACAGGTTGCTTCCAGCAGCAACAATCCCAACCAGGCCTCCACCTCATACCGCCAGGTGAACCATATCCAGGCGGAGCCGGTTCCATTGTTGCAGTACCATCCAGAGCAACCGCCATCTCAGGAGACGCAGATGGTGGTATATCAGCCGGAACAACCACTGGCAGTTCTTCCTCCACCCTCCTTCGAGCAGGAACCGTTGATGGAAGTCAACGGGATTTGGTATGACCGATACCCTCAGCCAGCGATTCGCAGGGATCACCCCGGATTCCGATGGGGTAATGGTGGATCCTCATCCCAACAACATCCTCTTGCTCAAGGACAGCAGAGCAGCCAGCCACAGCAGTACAACCAGCAGTCCCAATATGCCCAGACATCTCAGTATCAGAATGGTCCTCGTCCCGCCTATCAGGGACAGCAGTGGAGGCAGCGACAGCCGCCTCAGCATTCTTATGCCCAGCCTCCCCCCCAGTATCAGCAGCAACACCAGCAGCAACAGCCCCATTTCCAGCAAGGACAGCCATCCGGTTCTCAGGGTCCAGCCTATGAGAACCCAGCCCTTGATGATCTTGCCCGCTTGCTATCTGAACAGCGAGCATCTTTCAGGCAAGAAATGGATGAGTTCCGGCAGGAGATACGGGATATCATCAAAGGCAAAGCCGCCATACCCGCTCAGATCGAACCTAATCCTAATTTAAAAAGAAAATCTGAGCAAGTAGAGTTCACAGAGGACACCTCTCCTAGTGATGATTTGAATGACATATCTTATTCCTATTATGATGCTGATTTTGTTACTACTAGGAGCGGTAGGATGCCAGCCGGCGGCGCCTCTTCTGAGCGACAGCCAGATGCAGGATCAGGAGCGCCAGAGGAGCAGACTAGCGGTGCTGATGCCGCTAATGATGATGTTGAAGGCGGTGGTGCTGATGCCACCAATGATGGAGTCCAGGACAACGGTGCTGATGCCGTTGTGATACCAGATGCAGACGGTGGTGCTGAAGCCACCATTTTGGGAGATGAACCAGAGCGCGGTGCTGATGCCGCGAAGACCAGTGCTAGTGGTGGTGCTGAGGCCACCACATCAACTTCTGTTGAGCCACCCACTGTGATGTCGCCACATTTTGTATCTAGAGACTGTGGGAACAAAAACAAAAACAAAAATATGAATAAAGGAAAGGTTTCTGTTCAAATTGCGGATCCATATGTGATGAATGATGATGATTGTATGGATTCTCCGTCTTCACAGGCACAGGGACCGATTCCTAGGCCTCCATCTAAGGAGGCTCCTACCATCCCCTTCCCTGAGGCACTCCGCCGAGCGAAGGGGAGTAAAAAAGAAAATCCTAAAAAGAATCAGCAGGTAGAGTTTGGCAACGAAATGATTGACAGATTTCACATTCAGCTGACTCTACGAGAAGCATTTGAGCATATCCCCTTCTTCAAGAAGAACTTAAAAGAAACAACTACCGTTCGAAGAAGGAAGAGGCATAGAGATCAAATCCATATGCTCACTCATAACACTTGCTGCGCCATTCAGAACACATTGCCAGCCAAGCGACCAGACGCAGGAGCTCCTTATGTCAGATGCGAGATTCAGGAGCAGCAGTTTGATCGTACTCTATTAGACAGCGGCTCTTCAATTAACCTCCTTCCGGCAGCCTTACTCAAGCAGTTCGAGTTTGGCCCTCTTCTTCGAAGCAGAACCGTCCTTCAGTTTGCTGATAGGTCGATTAAGAGGCCGAAGGGGTTATTGAAAGACGTGGTCGTTACCATCCAGGGCCTGAAATTCCCCGTGGACTTCGTTGTGTTGGACATGGAGATCCCTGAATCGGTAACTGATGCCCCCATCATTCTCGGACGTCCATTCTTGGCCACAGCCAAGGCGGTGACCGATCATGATAGTGGGAAGGTATGCTTTCGCGTAGAGGGCGAAACCATACAAATAGAGACGATCGAAGAGATCAGAGCCAGAGAGGCAGAATGCTCAGAGCAGTCCAGCGAAGCCGAGCAGATGACAGAGGAGGAGCTAGACATCCATCAGGTTTGTGATTTCGAGATGACTGATGATGAATCCAACTGGAAAGATCCCGTAGCACCGACCCTCGCCTTGCCTACAGATTCACTGTATCTCAAGCTCATGGCAGTCGAGAGCCGGGAGAGCACATCCCTGGATGAGGATATCTCTGAGGCTGACAGTGTCGTGATGAGTGGTGCTGAGGATTTTCAATCTTGCTCATCGTCTTCTGATCCCTCGGATTCAGACATTGATTGGGATGACTTTGATGACTATTTACCTTGTCTGATTCCTACTGAGTTGACAGCCATGACAGAGTGCGAGCCAGTGCAGTTTATTGATGATCCATCAGGCCGCCCTTCGTCAGTAATTCACGCAGAGCGAGAGTTCTCCCATGCAGACCTGGTCGCATTTACACAGACTTATCAAAAACCGGATCTGCCACCTCCCAGTTGCCCAGAACGGAAACCTCTGCCGCAGTCGATGAAGTACAGATTCCTTGCTGGAGAGCCAGAAATGCACCCAGTCATTATCTCAGCAGATTTGACTGGAGAGCAAGAATCTCGTCTGATGGAGGTTCTTGAAAGAAACCGCAAGGCAATCGGTTGGAGTATAGCTGATCTCCAAGGGCTGAGCCCAAATCTTTGCTCTCACCACATTTATCTTGAGGATAACGCTAAGCCGTCGCGTGAGTTCCAACGACGGCTGAACCCGAATCTTCGAGACGTAGTCATGAAAGAAATTTCTAAGTGGTGGAGCGCCGATTTTATCTATCCCATCTCCGACTCCAAATGGGTAAGTCCGTTACATGTGGTACCCAAGAAGACGGGTATCACTACAGTTGTTAATGAGTCTGGAGAGGAGATCGCTACCAGAGTACCAACTTCTTGGAGGGTCTGTGTGGACTACAGACGATTGAATGAGGCCACCAAGAAGGATCACTTCCCGCTTCCCTTCATTGATCAGATTATCGAGCGGTTAGCCGGGAAGAGTCATTACTGCTTTCTTGATGGGTACTCTGGATATAATCAAGTGGCCATTGCGCCCGAAGACCAGGAGAAAACGACATTCACCTGTCCGTTTGGGACGTATGCTTTCAGACGGATGCCCTTTGGTCTATGTAACGCTCCGGCGACATTCCAAAGATGCATGTTGTCCATCTTCTCGGATATGGTGGGTGACTGTTTAGAGGTCTTCATGGATGACTTCTCGGTCTATGGCGACGGGTTCGACGCTTGTCTTGACTGCCTAGACCGTGTGCTGAAGCGCTGCATTGAGGTCAATCTTGTCTTATCCTGGGAGAAGAGTCATTTCATGATGACTCAAGGGACGGTCCTTGGTCATATCGTCTCCAACAGGGGCATGGAGGTCGATCCGGCTAAGGTGGACATCATCAGAAAACTCAATCCGCCGTCCAATTTGCGTCAGTTACGGTCTTTTCTGGGGCATGTCGGTTTCTACCGACGGTTCATTCAGGACTTCAGTCGAATTGCCCGACCGCTTACTGACTTGCTCACCAAAGACACCGAGTTTATTGTTAATGATAAGTGTCTTGAATCATTTGAGACTCTCAAGAATATGGTTGTCTCAGCTCCTGTCCTTCAGCCACCCGATTGGTCTCTCCCATTTGAGATCATGACGGATGCTTCAGATTTTGCCGTTGGGGCTGTGCTTGGACAGAGGAGGGATGGTTTACCGTTCGCCATTCACTACGCCAGCCGGACTTTGGATGCCGCGCAGCGGAATTACACTGTAACTGAGAAAGAGATGCTGGCCGTAGTCTTTGCTCTTGATAGGTATTCACCCTCTGGCTTTTGGCTATCGAGGCTGTCATTCATCCCCTTTCTTTCTCCATCTTGTTCCTGTTAACATTAGGATCATTTCCCCCTTTACCCCGCGTCGAATCGATCACTTCCTCACCTAATCGATCACCTCGCCGGAGCGCAACTCCGGCGAGTACCTATCTCGCCTCCCCGTCCATTTCGAGAGCCACCCGAGGTCGAGGCATTTTGCCCTCGACCTCCCTAACTTTTTGGTGCAGGTATTGAACCCCATCGAAGTTTCTGGAGCGATTTTGCCCTCTCGCCGGAGCACCTGGGGCCTTGCAGCTCCGCCACCTCCGTGCGAGAGCACCGGCGACCACCGGTGGCTTTTGTTGCTCCCAGACATCAGCTGACACCTGCAGGAGCGTCCTCGACCGATTTGCAAGCCCGATCGTCCCCGTAGCTGGACGGAGGAGCTCGGAGAAGTTCGCCCAACCGGAGCTCCTCCGAGTTCTTCCCTCTGCTGCCAGAACCGTCGGATCCAGGAGGAGCCCCAGATCGCATGGGAGCCGTTAGATCTCCCCACGTGCCTGCCGTCCGATCATCGGAGGAGATCTAATCCAGACCGTGCATCGCCCAACCGTCATCGGCCGCCCTGGTGTTGCCACGTGGATAAGTGGAGTGCTTCCCGCCGCTGGATCGCCCATCGTCTCCCAGCCGTTGGATGCGCGTCACGCGTCACCTGCAGAGCGCCTGAGCGAGGGTATTTTGCATCCCAACCCTCGCAACTTTTGTATTTAATATTTAGTATTTAAACTTTCGTCTGTAGTGTAAAAAGTTTTGTAATATTTGCACAAAGGCCCCCCAGACTTTGTTTATTTGCACCTAGGTCCTTCGCCACGTCACCTCACGTGACCTGTTCACGTGAGGTGTGGGCATTTTGCAAGGACACCCCCGGGCTTCTGTGTATTTAGTTTTAGTACCAAAACTTTGGCGTTAAGTGTAATATTTCTGGTTATTTTGCAAGTAGGCCCTCCAGTTTTGTTATATTGCATTTCAGTCCTTCCCAGGCGCGTGCAAGTCACGCGCCCTGGTGGGTAAATTGTTGGCGTGCCCAGGCGGTTTTTGTATTTACATTTTGGTTCCAGAAATTAAATATTCAGCTTAATATCTTGTGGATATTTGCATGTATGCCCCTGGAAGTTTTAAATATTGCACATATACCCCTGCCAGGACTGTTTAATGTTTGGATGTTTGCTCTCATTATTTGACCATCATTTTAACTCCCAAAAATCCCACAAAAATAGGCTTAAGCTTCTGGATATGTGTACTTTAACGCCAGCTATTTAGTTTTTGATTTTATTTTATTTTAATATTTATTAAAAATCAAAAACAGCCTTTTTGTGTACTGTCTACCTTAGAAAATACCAAAAAAATATCAAAATACCTCCAAAAATTCCCAAAAATTCACCTAGTGTCTATTTTACCCTATTTTAGTGTCAGTCCAAAAATCATTAAAAATCTCAAAAGAAAAACACTAAAAATTTAAAAACACTCAAAAACTTCAAAAAAATATATAAAATAGTAGAAAAATCCAAAAATCATAAACTTAGGTTCTGTTTATCCCTTATTTTATCCTTTTTATTAGAAAAATAGTGTGAAACATTTTGAGTACTGGTTGCTATTTTTAATTTGCATTTTATTCCCAGCCAGCCTTATTTCCACTGTTTTTCTCTATTTCGATATTTAAAAATCCCAAAAACACCTTGAAAAATCCCCAAAAATCACAAAAATAGTAGAAAACCTTAAAAATACCAAAAACATTTTATTTCTGAATTTTTGAGTATTTTTGCACCTTTTTATAAATCTTTTAGCTTCCCTTTTATTATATTGCCTTTACTTTCCAATATTAAAAAAAATATATAAAATATAAAATATAAAAATCAGAAAATTAAAAATCAAAATAAAAAATTAAAAATTAAATTAAATAAAAAAAATTTAAAAATTAAAAACCCACAAAAATTTAAGTTGCTTGTTTGCTTAGTGTAGACACCACACACTCACACACTATAGCATTTCTGCTTGAGCTACACTGTTTGTTCCCTGTATTCGAACTCTCTACATACTTGCACCTATACATCTTTTATGTAGAGTTAAAAATAAATCTTAACTCCGCATTAGTTCTAATTCATTGATCTTAGTGTGGGTTATTTGTTGATTAATTTCAGAGTTTGTGTGGTCAAACACCGACTGTTGACTCGCCTTGTGAGTCGATATAACCACATCGAATTCCGGGGTTATCAAATGGCGCCGTTGCCGGGGAGCAACAGCTTGTAGTTCACATTTTTGTTTGATTGTGTGATTGTTTACCATAGCAGCATTTTTCATCTCTTACATTTTGATATATCTTGTTGAGCTATCTGACCATCTCTTGTCTTGTCTTCTTGCGAGGGACCGCGGAGCGAGGCGGATCGCCTAGGTGACCCGACGCATCCTTGGGAAGCGGAGCCGGCTATTCTTAGCCTAGCCGGCAGGAGAGAGCAAGGAGTGAGAGAGAGAGTGCTTAGATTAGCTTGTCTTTTATTTTTGGTGAGAGAGTGATTTATTTAATTTGTAATAATATAGGTACACTTGGACTTGGACACTTAAACATTCGGGCCTAATTTCCGGGTGTTTGTTCACCCGGGGGCTCACCGCAGTTTTGACGAGTTTTCATCGCTGTCATTTGCCGGTTTTGTTTTCATTTTTCACTTTCTTTTGTGGATTGAGCTCTTAGTTCTAGGTCTGCTTGATTCGATTAGAATAGGTCCAAACACTTAATTATATTTGCATGCTCCTACAGATACGTATTTGGACTTAGACTAATTAAAACAGTTAGTTAGTAGCTTCCAAATCCACGCGCCGCGAGCTCACACCCGAACAAGCGCTTTCTCCTACCCCAAATGTGTTGGGCTGAGGAGGGGTGAGCCTAGACCGGACACTCGGATTAGGAGTTGCTAGCTAGCTTGTGGTTCTTCACGCTAGCAGTTGCCTGTTCTAGGACGATTTCCGTTTGCATATCGCCATATAGTTTAGGTTTAAAAATTCTGCTTTGCATCCCGCATGGAGAGAGCTGGGATTCGCTGTAAGTCCTCTTACACCCTCACTTGTCTTCAGGTTGCATGGGAAGGTTTCCTTCCAAGTGAGGTGAGCGTTTCGTAAGGATTAGAGCCCAAAACCCAACTTGTGGCTGCCTTGTGTATCGCCTGGATTTCCTAAGTATTGGCGCTACTATCGTACGTAGTCGAGTAGGACTTGGTCGCCATTGGTGACTCTCTATTGTGAGAGCACCGACCTTGTCCGAAGTACCGAGCTTAGGCCACGCCTTCACGGGTGTGTCTGTCTCACCGGCTGCGTCCGAGTAGGACCTTGTACGCTCACGGGTGATTCCGTTGCGAGCGAGGTCCGAAGTATCGGTTTCGCCTATCGGCTTCCTCTCTCTTTTCTTTGGCTGAGTAGGGATCCAGGAAGGGTTACAAGGACCTCAAAAAGCGCAAGTTACAGGTTACACAGGAGGAGGACAAGTATGGGGACACTTTCCTGGCAGTACTCTCTCTCCTATAGGCGTAGCGCTCTAAGGACTCGTGAAAAGATAAATACCTGAAAAACAAGCTAAAACTGACAAGATAAAAGCCGGACCTTCACGGCTTCACGAGTTGAGTTGGTGAACTTACCCTTGCTTTGTGTTTGATTGTTAGATTTATTAAGGTCAAGATCAAAAACACCGCACAATTGTGCACAATTTTGTTGCATTTCATCTTCTTTTTCTTGCATTTTCCCACTCTTTCCAAATAATCAAGATGATGGGACGGAGATCTCTTAGGCCGACCTTGTCGGCACCGCTATCCAGCACTCCTCCCTACTCATCTAGGAATGCCTCGGAGAGCCCGCTCTCCGAGCCTGAGTTCACATCCAACCTGTTCCCCCTCGACCACCCTTCCCATTCTCCTTCCCTCAGTCCAATTGTGTCAGAATTCAGTGCATCACAGAGCTCAGCTCATTCAACAGCACCTGAAATGGCCTCTTTTGCATTTTCAGAGAATCAAGCAATGGCAGACAGAGGCGAGCACCAAGATGATCACGATCACCCTCCGTTCATTATTGATCAAGCGGCCATCAACAATTCATTGCTAGCGTCCCTGGAAAATATGCAGAGACAGATCCGTGACCAGGGTGCATTCATGGGTGATCTCATGAGGGAAATAGCTCAGATGAGAGAGAACAGACCTGGAGGAGGCGGTGGCGGAGAAGGAGGAGGACCCGATGCAGGAGGCGATCCGGATGGTGAGCGACCGCCACAGACTATTATGAGGGAACTGCACAACCCAGCTTCGTCCCTCACTCACCGGTGGATTAGACTCCCGCCAATCCACGGAGACTTCGAGCTTCGGCACCACACGATCCAGCTTCTTCCCAAGTTTCATGGGTTGCCGACCGAAGAGCCGCACCTCCATCTCCAAGAGTTCGAAATTATATGCAGCACCATCCACGATCGGTTGTTGACCGAGGACACAATCAGGATGATCGCCTTTCCGTTCTCATTGGTTGATCGAGCCGCGTACTGGCTCAAGCATTTAGGGCGATTTGTCGACACTTGGGCAGATCTCCGGTCCGCATATTTAAAGAAATACTATCCTCTCGGCCGGACCAACGCAGCTCGAGCCATGATCAGCAATTTTGTCATGATCCCAAATGAACAGTTCCACGAAGCATGTGATCGATTCAGAGAGCTCATAGATCGGTGTCCACATCACGATATCTCCAAGCCCAATCTGGTGCAGAGTTTCTTCTGTGGGCTGACACCGGAGCTGCAAGGGCTTGTGAACGCCTCTTGCGGTGGATCTTATTTCTCCAAGGGAGAAGACGACGTCTGGGCCATCTATGAAGGCATGGCAGAGAACTCCACAGTGATGACCCAGGCCCGAGTCTATACTCAGCAGAAGCCCCCGCAAGGAGCAGGATCATTTCAGAGGATCGCTCGCATCGATGCCGGTCCCAGCACAACGTCGATAGCCGCAGCACAAGCCGAGTCAGCAGCAGCCGACATGGGCATTATTAGCGAAAAGCTGGACCGCATGGAGATCCTCGAAAAGAAGCAGAACCAAGGTCTAGCCCAGATGGACCTTCTCACCAAGACAATGAGTGACCTGAAAACTCAAATTCTCTGTATTCAGGAGGCACAGGCCCATTCACAACAGCCTCCCAGGTCACAGGTTGCTTCCAGCAGCAACAATCCCAACCAGGCCTCCACCTCATACCGCCAGGTGAACCATATCCAGGCGGAGCCGGTTCCATTGTTGCAGTACCATCCAGAGCAACCGCCATCTCAGGAGACGCAGATGGTGGTATATCAGCCGGAACAACCACTGGCAGTTCTTCCTCCACCCTCCTTCGAGCAGGAACCGTTGATGGAAGTCAACGGGATTCGGTATGACCGATACCCTCAGCCAGCGATTCGCAGGGATCACCCCGGATTCCGATGGGGTAATGGTGGATCCTCATCCCAACAACATCCTCTTGCTCAAGGACAGCAGAGCAGCCAGCCACAGCAGTACAACCAGCAGTCCCAATATGCCCAGACATCTCAGTATCAGAATGGTCCTCGTCCCGCCTATCAGGGACAGCAGTGGAGGCAGCGACAGCCGCCTCAGCATTCTTATGCCCAGCCTCCCCCCCAGTATCAGCAGCAACACCAGCAACAACAGCCCCATTTCCAGCAAGGACAGCCATCCGGTTCTCAGGGTCCAGCCTATGAGAACCCAGCCCTTGATGATCTTGCCCGCTTGCTATCTGAACAGCGAGCATCTTTCAGGCAAGAAATGGATGAGTTCCGGCAGGAGATACGGGATATCATCAAAGGCAAAGCCGCCATACCCGCTCAGATCGAACCTAATCCTAATTTAAAAAGAAAATCTGAGCAAGTAGAGTTCACAGAGGACACCTCTCCTAGTGATGATTTGAATGACATATCTTATTCCTATTATGATGCTGATTTTGTTACTACTAGGAGCGGTAGGATGCCAGCCGGCGGCGCCTCTTCTGAGCGACAGCCAGATGCAGGATCAGGAGCGCCAGAGGAGCAGACTAGCGGTGCTGATGCCGCTAATGATGATGTTGAAGGCGGTGGTGCTGATGCCACCAATGATGGAGTCCAGGACAACGGTGCTGATGCCGTTGTGATACCAGATGCAGACGGTGGTGCTGAAGCCACCATTTTGGGAGATGAACCAGAGCGCGGTGCTGATGCCGCGAAGACCAGTGCTAGTGGTGGTGCTGAGGCCACCACATCAACTTCTGTTGAGCCACCCACTGTGATGTCGCCACATTTTGTATCTAGAGACTGTGGGAACAAAAACAAAAACAAAAATATGAATAAAGGAAAGGTTTCTGTTCAAATTGCGGATCCATATGTGATGAATGATGATGATTGTATGGATTCTCCGTCTTCACAGGCACAGGGACCGATTCCTAGGCCTCCATCTAAGGAGGCTCCTACCATCCCCTTCCCTGAGGCACTCCGCCGAGCGAAGGGGAGTAAAAAAGAAAATCCTAAAAAGAATCAGCAGGTAGAGTTTGGCAACGAAATGATTGACAGATTTCACATTCAGCTGACTCTACGAGAAGCATTTGAGCATATCCCCTTCTTCAAGAAGAACTTAAAAGAAACAACTACCGTTCGAAGAAGGAAGAGGCATAGAGATCAAATCCATATGCTCACTCATAACACTTGCTGCGCCATTCAGAACACATTGCCAGCCAAGCGACCAGACGCAGGAGCTCCTTATGTCAGATGCGAGATTCAGGAGCAGCAGTTTGATCGTACTCTATTAGACAGCGGCTCTTCAATTAACCTCCTTCCGGCAGCCTTACTCAAGCAGTTCGAGTTTGGCCCTCTTCTTCGAAGCAGAACCGTCCTTCAGTTTGCTGATAGGTCGATTAAGAGGCCGAAGGGGTTATTGAAAGACGTGGTCGTTACCATCCAGGGCCTGAAATTCCCCGTGGACTTCGTTGTGTTGGACATGGAGATCCCTGAATCGGTAACTGATGCCCCCATCATTCTCGGACGTCCATTCTTGGCCACAGCCAAGGCGGTGACCGATCATGATAGTGGGAAGGTATGCTTTCGCGTAGAGGGCGAAACCATACAAATAGAGACGATCGAAGAGATCAGAGCCAGAGAGGCAGAATGCTCAGAGCAGTCCAGCGAAGCCGAGCAGATGACAGAGGAGGAGCTAGACATCCATCAGGTTTGTGATTTCGAGATGACTGATGATGAATCCAACTGGAAAGATCCCGTAGCACCGACCCTCGCCTTGCCTACAGATTCACTGTATCTCAAGCTCATGGCAGTCGAGAGCCGGGAGAGCACATCCCTGGATGAGGATATCTCTGAGGCTGACAGTGTCGTGATGAGTGGTGCTGAGGATTTTCAATCTTGCTCATCGTCTTCTGATCCCTCGGATTCAGACATTGATTGGGATGACTTTGATGACTATTTACCTTGTCTGATTCCTACTGAGTTGACAGCCATGACAGAGTGCGAGCCAGTGCAGTTTATTGATGATCCATCAGGCCGCCCTTCGTCAGTAATTCACGCAGAGCGAGAGTTCTCCCATGCAGACCTGGTCGCATTTACACAGACTTATCAAAAACCGAATCTGCCACCTCCCAGTTGCCCAGAACGGAAACCTCTGCCGCAGTCGATGAAGTACAGATTCCTTGCTGGAGAGCCAGAAATGCACCCAGTCATTATCTCAGCAGATTTGACTGGAGAGCAAGAATCTCGTCTGATGGAGGTTCTTGAAAGAAACCGCAAGGCAATCGGTTGGAGTATAGCTGATCTCCAAGGGCTGAGCCCAAATCTTTGCTCTCACCACATTTATCTTGAGGATAACGCTAAGCCGTCGCGTGAGTTCCAACGACGGCTGAACCCGAATCTTCGAGACGTAGTCATGAAAGAAATTTCTAAGTGGTGGAGCGCCGATTTTATCTATCCCATCTCCGACTCCAAATGGGTAAGTCCGTTACATGTGGTACCCAAGAAGACGGGTATCACTACAGTTGTTAATGAGTCTGGAGAGGAGATCGCTACCAGAGTACCAACTTCTTGGAGGGTCTGTGTGGACTACAGACGATTGAATGAGGCCACCAAGAAGGATCACTTCCCGCTTCCCTTCATTGATCAGATTATCGAGCGGTTAGCCGGGAAGAGTCATTACTGCTTTCTTGATGGGTACTCTGGATATAATCAAGTGGCCATTGCGCCCGAAGACCAGGAGAAAACGACATTCACCTGTCCGTTTGGGACGTATGCTTTCAGACGGATGCCCTTTGGTCTATGTAACGCTCCGGCGACATTCCAAAGATGCATGTTGTCCATCTTCTCGGATATGGTGGGTGACTGTTTAGAGGTCTTCATGGATGACTTCTCGGTCTATGGCGACGGGTTCGACGCTTGTCTTGACTGCCTAGACCGTGTGCTGAAGCGCTGCATTGAGGTCAATCTTGTCTTATCCTGGGAGAAGAGTCATTTCATGATGACTCAAGGGACGGTCCTTGGTCATATCGTCTCCAACAGGGGCATGGAGGTCGATCCGGCTAAGGTGGACATCATCAGAAAACTCAATCCGCCGTCCAATTTGCGTCAGTTACGGTCTTTTCTGGGGCATGTCGGTTTCTACCGACGGTTCATTCAGGACTTCAGTCGAATTGCCCGACCGCTTACTGACTTGCTCACCAAAGACACCGAGTTTATTGTTAATGATAAGTGTCTTGAATCATTTGAGACTCTCAAGAATATGGTTGTCTCAGCTCCTGTCCTTCAGCCACCCGATTGGTCTCTCCCATTTGAGATCATGACGGATGCTTCAGATTTTGCCGTTGGGGCTGTGCTTGGACAGAGGAGGGATGGTTTACCGTTCGCCATTCACTACGCCAGCCGGACTTTGGATGCCGCGCAGCGGAATTACACTGTAACTGAGAAAGAGATGCTGGCCGTAGTCTTTGCTCTTGATAGGTATTCACCCTCTGGCTTTTGGCTATCGAGGCTGTCATTCATCCCCTTTCTTTCTCCATCTTGTTCCTGTTAACATTAGGATCATTTCCCCCTTTACCCCGCGTCGAATCGATCACTTCCTCACCTAATCGATCACCTCGCCGGAGCGCAACTCCGGCGAGTACCTATCTCGCCTCCCCGTCCATTTCGAGAGCCACCCGAGGTCGAGGCATTTTGCCCTCGACCTCCCTAACTTTTTGGTGCAGGTATTGAACCCCATCGAAGTTTCTGGAGCGATTTTGCCCTCTCGCCGGAGCACCTGGGGCCTTGCAGCTCCGCCACCTCCGTGCGAGAGCACCGGCGACCACCGGTGGCTTTTGTTGCTCCCAGACATCAGCTGACACCTGCAGGAGCGTCCTCGACCGATTTGCAAGCCCGATCGTCCCCGTAGCTGGACGGAGGAGCTCGGAGAAGTTCGCCCAACCGGAGCTCCTCCGAGTTCTTCCCTCTGCTGCCAGAACCGTCGGATCCAGGAGGAGCCCCAGATCGCATGGGAGCCGTTAGATCTCCCCACGTGCCTGCCGTCCGATCATCGGAGGAGATCTAATCCAGAACGTGCATCGCCCAACCGTCATCGGCCGCCCTGGTGTTGCCACGTGGATAAGTGGAGTGCTTCCCGCCGCTGGATCGCCCATCGTCTCCCAGCCGTTGGATGCGCGTCACGCGTCACCTGCAGAGCGCCTGAGCGAGGGTATTTTGCATCCCAACCCTCGCAACTTTTGTATTTAATATTTAGTATTTAAACTTTCGTCTGTAGTGTAAAAAGTTTTGTAATATTTGCACAAAGGCCCCCCAGACTTTGTTTATTTGCACCTAGGTCCTTCGCCACGTCACCTCACGTGACCCGTTCACGTGAGGTGTGGGCATTTTGCAAGGACACCCCCGGGCTTCTGTGTATTTAGTTTTAGTACCAAAACTTTGGCGTTAAGTGTAATATTTCTGGTTATTTTGCAAGTAGGCCCTCCAGTTTTGTTATATTGCATTTCAGTCCTTCCCAGGCGCGTGCAAGTCACGCGCCCTGGTGGGTAAATTGTTGGCGTGCCCAGGCGGTTTTTGTATTTACATTTTGGTTCCAGAATTAAATATTCAGCTTAATATCTTGTGGATATTTGCATGTATGCCCCTGGAAGTTTTAAATATTGCACATATACCCCTGCCAGGACTGTTTAATGTTTGGATGTTTGCTCTCATTATTTGACCCATCATTTTAACTCCCAAAAATCCCACAAAAATAGGCTTAAGCTTCTGGATATGTGTACTTTAACGCCAGCTATTTAGTTTTTGATTTTATTTTATTTTAATATTTATTAAAAATCAAAAACAGCCTTTTTGTGTACTGTCTACCTTAGAAAATACCAAAAAAATATCAAAATACCTCCAAAAATTCCCAAAAATTCACCTAGTGTCTATATTACCCTATTTTAGTGTCAGTCCAAAAATCATTAAAAATATCAAAAGAAAAACACTAAAAATTTAAAAATACTCAAAAACTTCAAAAAAATATATAAAATAGTAGAAAAATCCAAAAATCATAAACTTAGGTTCTGTTTATCCCTTATTTTATCCTTTTTATTAGAAAAATAGTGTGAAACATTTTGAGTACTGGTTGCTATTTTTAATTTGCATTTTATTCCCAGCCAGCCTTATTTCCACTGTTTTTCTCTATTTCGATATTTAACAATCCCAAAAACACCTTGAAAAATCCCCAAAAATCACAAAAACAGTAGAAAACCTTAAAAATACCAAAAACATTTTATTTCTGAATTTTTGAGTATTTTTGCACCTTTTTATAAATCTTTTAGCTTCCCTTTTATTATATTGCCTTTACTTTCCAATATTAAAAAAATATAAAATATAAAATATAAAAATCAGAAAATTAAAAATCAAAATAAAAAAATTAAAAATTAAATTAAATAAAAAAATTTAAAAATTAAAAACCCACAAAAATTTAAGTTGCTTGTTTGCTTAGTGTAGACACCACACACTCACACACTATAGCATTTCTGCTTGAGCTACACTGTTTGTTCCCTGTGTTCGAACTCTCTACATACTTGCACCTATACATCTTTTATGTAGAGTTAAAAATAAATCTTAACTCCGCATTAGTTTCTAATTCATTGATCTTAGTGTGGGTTATTTGTTGATTAATTTCAGAGTTTGTGTGGTCAAACACCGACTGTTGACTCGCCTTGTGAGTCGATATAACCACATCGAATTCCGGGGTTATCACCTGGGCCCGTTTATTTTTCGGATTTCGGGCCGAGTCGCAACTCCAAAAAATCTGGATGGGCCAACCCAAACCAGAATTCGCCCCGTAGTTAAATGAGTCGGGTTCCTGTCGGGCCAGCCTAGTAACTTTTTTCCCTTTAAAAACTTTTGATTTTTTTTGAAAATGCTTAATCTGACGGGTGATATGGAAATATCTTTTTAAAATCTTTTCATTTTTCAAAAGAACTTGTGATTAATCTAAGAATCTCGATATCCCTATGGCATTTTGATGAAAAAACTTTGAAATGTTTGATTTTTTTTGTCTTTAAAAACTTTTGATTTTTCATATACATTTTATTTTTTTTCAAAAACTTTGAAATGTAGTGCATGGATTGTGGTGGAGATATTATTTTAAAAATTTTTGATTTGAAATGTAGTGCATTTGAAAACTTTTGATTTGAAATGTAGTGCATGGATTTTTTTAAAAACTTTTGATTTTATTTTTCATATACATTGGAGAGTGGAGATAGGGTTTGAGGGGGATTGGATTGTGGTGGACCTTGAGGGATTAGGGTTACTGTAATATATATATATATATATATATATATATATATAGGGAAAAAAGACCCTACACCGGCAGGTGTAGGAAACTCCCTACTCCCGGCTTAATTTTTCATTATTTTTTGATTTTTTAAATGAAACATTGGGGAATTTAGATCACCATGTATCATCATGTTGTCATTCCAAATTCAACTTAATTCGAGATTTCTATCATCTCCATCAAGACTACTCAATTTTAACGGTCTCAGAATTGCTGAAATCGGCCATTTCTAGATGAACGTGTTAGAAATGTTTGTTTTGCATGAAATTTGAAACACATATTCCCCCTCAACAATTAAGTAAATCCCCACAACTTTTAATTCAAAAAATGAAACAAAATAAACAAAAAATGGGGTGGGTGCAGGGAGTTTACTACACCCCAGGGTGCAGGCCCCCTGCCCCCACATATATATATTATATAGGTTTAGGGTCGGACTTTCGGGCCGGGTATCAGGTCGGATCTTCAGATCAGGCTCTACTCAGCCCGAACCCGGACCGTTTTAGAAACAGGTTCTTTTTTTGGGCCCGAGCCCAGCCCAAATTTAAACGGGTTCGGGTTCAGGCCGAGCTTAATGGGTCGGGTTGCGGGTCGGGCAGACTAGCCGGCCCAATGCTCAACCCTAAATGTAAGTGGTTGATTTCAATATGTAATCAAAATACTTATTTGGTAATATTAACTTACACAATTAATTATTTTTAAAGTATATCATCGCACATTACTATAAATGTAGATTAAAAAAATTAAAAATATGTCTACTCACATATCTGTTCTAAAAAATATTCAACGTCTTATTATTTTATATATATTTGAAATATTAGAAGAAATACCTGTAGCTCACTGCGAAGCACAGATATGCACCCTAGTTATACTAAAGCTGAAGTTGGGTCCTCCAAGCTTCTTCCCATACGTCGACACGTGGTCTTCGCATTGGCCTTCATTTCCTCCTACCCTTCTAGAGTTTCGGCTCTCCCTCCACCTCATCTCCTATTCTTCAGCTTTCTTCTCGAACCTTTAATCCCTTCATTTTCCTGTATTCTCTGCACGATATCAACCTAATCGACCAACATCTATATCTATACTCTATACTAAAGCTGGGTTTCTCCCAACTTTAGTCCTATGTGTGACACGTGTTGCTCTCCCGGCACTTCCTTCTCTTCCGAAAATAGGCGCTCTGCATTCCCTCTTTTGTTCGGCTCCTCCCTGCCCCTTTCCTTTCCCATTATCACGTGGATGGCTGTTAACCGCTGGCGAAGACATCAACAGAAACGCCGTTCACCCCTCCCCTCAGATCCCACTGCTGCATTTCGACTCCCACATCTGTCCCCCTCGCATCGAACCCACCAAATCCCGCAAGTCCCCTCCTCCTGCGGCAACAAGAATATCAGCCCAACGCCCAAGCCTCTGCTCGAGGACTATGCCGCCCACGATAACCTCGAGCTTGGCCTCTTCTTCTTCAAACTTGCCCGCGACACCATCTCCCCCGGACCCCGTTAAGACGAATACTATTGTCATTCCACTCATCGTATTAATGGTTCACATTTTGCAAAGATGGAGACTACAGTAATAAAGATATCAGGTAGCGACACAATAACTTCGAGGTTGGTTGGGAAATTGCGTGACAGGAAAAAACGTCTTTGTCGAACACATGGAGATGCAAACTGTAACACCTTGACTTCAAACCCCACTATCCTTGCAAGATCGGTTAAAGGATCTCTGTAATACTTGACAATGTTAGAAGATCTCTAATACCGGGCAATAAACGAAAGATGATTGTTGATGAAGTGTTTCTCATCCTTTCTCTGAAATAGTACATGATATAAAATCAGGTCCCCCCCCTGATGTTAAACAGGATTGCATTTAAGGTGGAATATGAGAGATTACTCTGTATACTAGCCTCTAACACCAACATGGTACCCGTGTTGGTAAAGATGTTGCAGCATCCTGATCTAACCATCTGATTGGGACAACCATCGGAAGGTTGTCAAGGTTCCTATCCAAAAAAACTTTGCAAATGTTTCAAACTACATATCCAAGTTTCCAACACAAATATTGTGTGCTTGCATACATGTTCACTGTATATTCATCTTATATTTTCTCCTTCAGCTCTTTCGCATCCTTTTCATCAAATTTTATCTTGAAGACGATACTACATTGCTGGTGTTCCCTCATTTGAAACTGCAAAAGGGAGAAGCACCTTTCAAAAGTGATTGCATTACACCAACAAATAAATTATCAAGAAAATAATGTAATTTGTGAATGCACTTCGACCACATAGGGGGAGTTTTCAATGCGATCACACCCAAGACTTCCCCAAGATTTTCTGCACTGCCAACAATTTCTTCCGGGCGACAAAAGCGAAGAGAGTAATAGGAAGATGGGAGCTGGGTTTTAATAGATGAAAGTTTGTTCACTTTAACCATCAACAGGTCCCTATGTAATCATTTCAAAAATAGAATTAATTAAAGTTACAGCAATTACTCTGAATGTCTCACCGTGAATTATAAACATGCCTATAATAATAGCCCCCATCATTAGTACGTATAAACAGCTGGAAAGAAAAAAACCATCTTGCTATAGTTACCACCTTTCTTTCGTCATTCAAAGTTTCCTTTTATTTGCCACCACGGCAGAAATGATATATTTCAAACTATTAATTGTTCAAATAATCCTATCTCATTTTATCAAATCATTATACTTTTTTAAAAGCATGTTATTTTTCTTGACCGGGAACTATTATTCCTTCTTTTAAGATGGCCCAAATCATCTTCTATACACTATACTAAAGTTGGGCTTTCCCAGCTTCTTCCCTCACCACGACATGTGGACCCCTTCTCCTCTTCGCATGTCCCCCTTTGCCCAACACGTAAGGTGGACGACTGTCTATTGAAAAGCTCTCTCCCTCGCCACCTTCACTGCTTCTCCCTCTTTTTTCCTCTGTAGATTGCTCTTGCTTTAACTCGACCTGCTACGATCTCTCCATACACCAATATTATTGACTTCTCCAACTTCAAGCCCGTGGTCCATGAGGTCACTGGCATTGCCGGCAAACGATGAAGATGACGATAGAGGTGATAACGTTGCCATCTTTGCAGAAGGCATCTTTAAGGACCTCTAGCAATGCTAGATGCTTTTTTATTATATGTCTTGAAATATCAGGCGTACTTACCGATTCCCCCTTTTTTCCTTGAAGCACAAGCTACAACACTAAGACGGGCTATCATTCGGTCAACTCCCTCGATATCCTCGATGCTTTTTCACATCCGAGAATTTTTCAAGTCTCAGATGGTTCCCTTCTCTCACATTGCACAAGGAGTTGAGCGTGTTGTTCTCCCGCAATCCGGTGTACGATAATGGTTCAGGTACTCCTACAGTCCTCCTTCTCCATGTCCAATATGTTGTTCTCGACATTAGGCCGCAACTACTATGCCTTCTACCACTTCTCGTCCTCCTCGCTCCACCTCTTCGCATTGACGAGATGCACCTCATCAATTGTCTCTCCCATCAACTACAACGGTTTATTCTACTTCATACATTCTGGCAGCTGAAGGGCTGGAAGGTGTCATCCATATTGGGCTTTTGATCTACATATTCGGTCCTCCATGTAATATGGTTTATCAAGAGCCTGGGGGTGGAGGCAAGGACGGATTCGAAGGCTGTTGTTACGCTCAAGAAGCCCATCCTATCCGTGCTTATCTACTTCATGGTGATTGTTGGGTACATCTACTTCATGAGGGTGGTGCTATTTGTGACATAGAGCATGACATAGTATGAGTTTCAATGGTCATGAGAGTTCGTCGGAGGTGGCGACCTTGGGGTTCTTACATGTTCACAGATTGCAAGATTTGACCCGTGGTGTAGAATACGTACTTCACATTGGATAATGATGAGAAGGAGAGCGCAACAGCTAAGGCCTTGAAGCTTCGTGATGAGATGGAGTTGCGAAGGGAGAGCGGACGATCGATAGAGAGGTTCGTGGTCAACGGGTAGGCTCACGGAGGAAATGGGTACAATGACGGCAATGAGGGATCTTGCAGGTGATATAGTTTTGCTTCCCTCCCGTTTTATGCTGTGTGTTTGGAATTTGTATGATGAAAACACAAATGTATGGTTTTATACGTATATATGCGTATAACTAAATCAAGCTTAAATCAATATCTGTCTTTGTGTTCGGTACTCTTCCCTGCCTCTTTCGACCTCCTACTATGCATGTTAAATGTCGATTTTAAATCTTTTTCATCAGCAATTCCTTCCATGTGTGATTCTAAATTGTAAGCCCCTCTACCACTCTCTCGAATTGAGCAAGGATATTGTTGTGGCACAGATGATAGTACGCTACTAGCTTCTTTGGCAATTGGCATTCACTTAAATTCGATAGAGAATTTCCATATGTGACGTTAATCTATATGACGTTGAATGTAAACTTAATCATACATGCTCCTAGAATACCACATGCCCTCCCTCTCCGCCCATCATTGATTTCAGCAACCTAACTTCCTTATTAGAAAATATAAATATTAAATATTTCTAACTAAAGGTTTATGTATGGTCGTCAATCTTACTCTTTTTTTCTTTCTTGCAATATGCTCATGGGTGTGCGGTGCTATCAAATGCGTGAGGATCTCAAACTTCACGCACTACTGCGATTAATCCTGGATACAAGGATCTTCTGAATATCATCATGTTCCCCTATTATACATAATGCACATGGCAACTGACATGAAACATCTCTCTATACTTCAGCATGAATTAATTTTCTAACAAAAAATAGTTCATCCAGGTACTCTACGCCCGGATTGCATGATAAAAGAGATAGGATTTAGAAATTCAACTTCCCCACCTTATAGGCTTTACAACTTCACTAGAGAAAGATCCTCCACACGCCTCATGTGGTTCTGATAAAGGAGATAAAGAATCAACTTATCAAACATGAAATAAAGTATTTTTTAATTACTGTGCTTCGCTTAACTGGAGATGCTAGACTAGACAAGTCGAGTTTCCAAAGCAACATTATAGTATATTTTATAGCATCCTTAAATTGAACAACATCTCAACAACCATTTAATTTAACAGTTCCTCGAGTGCATTTGTGCCTTCTGGTGGTCCTAACATGGGTGAGAAACAATAGTATTACAAAAATCAAAGTTATTCTGAATATCTAGCATCTTAAATAAACCGTAGATTATGATCACAAAGATTGAAACAGAACTTTTGTTTTTCACTGTTGAATGAAACTTTGATTGTAATGAAGATAGTAATCTAAGTTACAATTGTATGTGATGTAGTAATTGCTGCAGTATGTGAAATTATGATGTTGTTGCTCTTGATGACATGTCTCCTCGGCTCACCCGTTGGTGGAGGTAGCCAGAGATCGAGCAAATCCTTCAGTAGCTCGAGGTTATGATGGAGGTTGCGATAAGCTCAACTCACCCAACTAATAGAGCACTGCAAAAGTGAGCTTCCTTCTCGATTTACAGAAAATCGGGCTCCAATCATTTATTCCTACAAGTTAATCAGATCAAGAACTAATCAGAATCATACGATTAATTCCAGTCACATGAGTTTATGTACACATGTTACAGATCGGGAATTCATTAGGATTTTATTCTAAGTTGTATGAGACACAATAGGGATTCAGATCTCTTCATAAATTAGATTCTATATACCCGATCACAGAGCAACACACCAAATCGATTCATGTGCAAGTCCATGAAAAAAGAAAATATGCAAACAAAAGAGCCTATATCGATCTCAACTATGAATAGCTATACATCAGAATACAAGATTGGATGGCCTCAATCTAACGCTATTATGCGCAGAATGACGAGAGTCAACACATCAGAATAATTCCAGTCTTTTTTTAAAATCACGGATGAATGATGGACTGATCTCAAATTCATTGCGAGGATCATATCTTTGCTCAGATCTGAGTAGGATTTGAAATGAAAAGTTTTTGGGAGACCTAAGTTGATTCAACCTTGAGTTCATTCAAGTAATGGCATAAAATTAAATAAACAGGTTTATGTATTAATACATGTGGATACATTTTATAATTGATGTATATTTTATATAAAACTATATTTTTGGATCAATTCTATAAAATGTAAACTTATTTTGCAACATATTTATACCCTGCATCCAGAAACAATCAAAAATATTCAAGACCTTCCAAACAGGTGCATAATTTCAGCATTATTTTATACATCTAATTACTTCAGCAGCAATAATGCGTTGTTTTTTTTCTTGGTCTGATTGCAACAAAGATGTTATATTTTTAGCTTTTGTAGAATAAGGATAAAAACTATCTCTTCCCAGGACTACAATTGTATAAGTTGACATCAATGTTATAAAGTATGTATATAACAAGTTTACCTATAACGAATAGTAATAATATTGTTCTATTTATTTACATCATAATTTTTACTACACAGTGTGTAATATTTTCTTTTTTGTGTTTGTTTTGATTTGTGTTATGTTGATAGATGAAATGAAAACATTGTTTATTGTTTTTCACATATTTTGCTTCTGTTTTAAATATTCAGTTACATAATTCAGCATATATTCCCCTGCTCGGATCTAAATAGTACATAACGTTTGAAGTTGATGCTTTTTAACATGTTAAGATGTAATTTAATAATGTCATGATATGTAATGTGATTTCTCTTCGCAAATTATGTTGAAAAAATTATTATAACATTTGAACAATACTCTGCAGTATATTTACATTATGCATCTAGAAACAATTAATAATATTCAAGACACTTCCATCAGATGCTTAATTTCAACATTTTTTTATGCATTCGATTATTTCAGCAGCTATTGATTCCTAAAAGTATGTTTTACTGTCTATTTAGTAATTATCATTTTGAGTTATTTTCTCATCTTTCTGTTATTTTTCATTCCTAATATTTGGAAACATGACAAGCAATAGATAGAATACATAAAAGCCCCAACTGAAATTTTTTATATATGAAAGAAGATGTACCACAACCTTCCTAATTCTTCTTCCATGTCTTTTTTTGCCGCCGCGAAGCACGGGTATATAGTATCAGCCAAGTTTCGAATATGGAATTGAGCGTGTGTGCGTGTTACAAGAAGGTGCCACGTGTAGGTCCTCTCCTTTATCCCAATCTCGCCCTTTATCCCTACCCCATCTCCACAAAGTCCATCTGGCTCCAACCCCCTGCAACCGACACCACCTACCCTCTTCCCCTCCTTCGAGCTCCTCCTCTTCTTGCAACACCATCGACGATCGGCGACATAGAGCTCAGGATCTATGGACGAACACCGCCCTCACCTTCCTCCTCCGCCGTGAGGGCTCGATCTCCAGGCACTAATCACTGAAGCCACAGATTGACTGAGAAGAGGCGATAGACCTTTGCGGCGGCCTCCTTATCGGCATCACCCGCACGCTTCCTTTCCCTCCCCTCCCTCGCCTACTTTCTCGGTTCACGCCTCCGCACGCCTAAATGGGCATTGGATATTTGAGAGGATCTACCTCAGGCTACTGATGACCAGCGAGCGGATCCTCTACAGTAATGCGGAGGTCTGTTGTATAATCAATCACGCGAGCCGCTCGATCTTAATCGAGCTGTTCGCACGAAATCTCACTTTTTGTGAGCCCATACTGTGGAAATTCGTGTCGAGCTGTGGCTGATTCTACAGCAGACCTTTGCATTACTGCAGAGGATCCGCTTCCCTAATGACCATCTGTGGTTGCATTCTCGAGCTGTGGCTGATTCGACAGCCCATACTGTTGATAAAATTTTGAATACATAGCTAGCATAAGACCATGGAATGCTATGACCCCGACCGAAGATTGATGCCGACAAGCTTTAACGTGAGAACACTTTCGTGCTAGGGAAGCACTGAAGTATTTGACGAGGTATTGGACTCCAATTTCGGCAAGTCGGCCATCGGGCGTGTCACACCAGTTGACTCCGGTGAGTGTTCATCTTAACATCATGCAGTACCCACTTTGATTTTGAATGACCGGTTTTGAATTTTTCAATACATGTTCTGGATCATCCTCCCAACACGCAGAAATAGAATTAAATAAAAGCTTTCAATGTATTTTTTTTCAAATCCGCCACGAAGCGCGGGATCATACACTAATTCAATTGTATTTTTCAATGGTATTCTACGAAATCCGAGGTTTAAAAATGATCAGCATCTGGTTGAAAATTACATACAAAATTTCAAATAATTTGCAAAATTGTATTCCGAGTCCATGTCGAGTACAAAGAGGTAATGAATTAAGATCACAAGGTCTATGTTTTTTTACGAGTCATAAATAAATAATCAAATGTATTTTAATGTAAAAGGGGATTGCATTTACAAGTGAATATGTAACTTACAAAAGAGAAAATTTTGACTGTCTTAAGATAAGTTAGAAATATCGAATTAAGTCGAAATTCGAATGACGTCACAGTGATATATTGTGATCTAAATCCCTCAATGATCCATTTCACAAAAATTGAGAAATATGGATGCTTTTTACATTTGCACCTTGTTACATACTCTCCAACCCCAACATATAATATGTAAAATAGGTTTATAGTGATATTTAAAAAAAAGCATCATTTTATCAACCGTTGTTAAATATATAACGATGATCTTATTCGTAGTGAAAATTATTTTTTATACTTGAAATTAACGACGGATGTCATACCAATTATTATATTGTTAACGATAATGCATGTAGCAACACTTTTCAGTTGCTATTTTTGAAATTTTAACTAACCGTTGATAAATTTTGAACTAAAAAATTATCAACAGCTAAAATTTTGAAATATAGCAATGCGTAAACATTGATATATGAACCATCACTAACTATATAACAACGGATATGGCATTTTTTTCACTAATGTCAAGTATAAAAACTAATTTTCACAATGCATTATTGTCGTGTGGTATATTTAACAATGGACGATATAGTGGCGAAATTTTAAAGAAGGTCACTGTAGACGCATGTTGTTGTAGTGATTATATTTGTATTAACTTTCATTTTATCTCTCTTTATTTACATTTATTCTATCTCTCTTTAAAACGTCACTAATGTCATATATGTAGAAGCAACAAACCATATATACTCTCTCTTTAAAGTCATTATATTTGTAATTACTTTTATTATATCTTTATATATATATATATATATATATATATATATTCTAGTTGACATCTTGTGTTACAAAACTTGAACTTTTGTATACATTCACTAATAAATAAAAAATCTAGAAGAAAAATTTCCTATGAAAGTATGGCATAACCAGAAGTTAACAAATAAGCTGACATAAAACCAGGTTGCACACATCCTAATGAAAGTATGAACTTAAATTATAATAAGTGTTTAATAGGGCTGCCCATAGGGATAGCCAACCGGCTGCTCCTGCATTATTTTTTGACGATTTTTTTTGTTTTTGTTTTTTTTAAAAATACTGTTATGTATTTCCATCACTATATCACTTTAATATGTCACTCAAATTTCGTCAGAAATAAATACTCCTATGCCATCCATTTCGAACAGGTCGATTATAACAATTCTAAGACCGTTAAAATTACATATTCTAGATGGAGGGCATAGGAGCCTACGTTTCTGACGAAATTTGAATGACATATTAGAAGGATATAGTGATGAAAACACATAACGATATTTTTCAAAAAAAACAAAAAATTTTGCCAAAAAATAAAGCGGGGTAGCCAACTGATAGCCCCATTAAACCCAATAATAAGTACTTCATTTTTTATAGGCAACATCTTAGAGTAGACGTCCATAAATTGTATAATCGCAAAAGAACTAAAATGGTTAACTTCCTCTATTATTTGTATGACAAAATTTACCATATCTATCTAATAAAAGTCCATGCTATATTCATATGAAGAAAAAATGGGGTTGTCCCCTAGGGCAACCGACATGACTGCCCTCGTTTCATTTTCCGGTGTTTCTTTATTTTTTTTTCAAAAATACCACTATGTATATTCATCACTATATCTCTCTAATATGTCATTACCATTTCATCGGAAATAGAGATTCATATGCCCTCCATCTAGAACAAACGGTCTTCTAATTGTTGTAATCGACATGTTCTATATGCAACGCGTAGGAGTCTCCATTTCTAACGAAATTGGAATGACATATAGGAGAGAGATATAGATGAATATACATGGTGATATTTTTGAAAAAAATAAAAAAAAACAATGAAAATGAGGCCGGGCAGCAATATATTAAAATTTAAAATAAACTTGAAGCGATTTAAAAAATCAAGCAAGATAATAAATCTTGCAATCTAGAGACATTCAAGCAAATAAAAGTCAGCGTTATATCATATATGAGTCAAACAAGATCTATTTGGTAATTGTGTTGGGTTGCATTGGAGTAACCTCACGTGAATAGTAGTTGTTTGAATGGTTAGGAGGATTGGAATGATAAATACGATGTAATATGGCATTGATTAAGCGTTATATTAATTTTTTTAATTATTATAATATGTTTTTATACTAACTTTTTTATTTGAACATGGTTAAAAAATATTATAAGAAAAAATTTATGCGGTCCATACAAGTAATTCCAACCCAGGAATGCAGTGGTAGAGCTGAGGGTATGCCATGTTACCCTCAGGTAACTTGGCATACCCTACGAGCCCCTTGGGTATGCTTGGTTCAGAGGTTTTCTGGCAGAGGGTAATCCACTCTAAAAGTGGGTTATCTGGTGGATAATCTGTTTTTATGTTTTGGTGTTTGGACAGAGGATTTCACTGTCGAAGAGGTTTGTTGTGATGTGATTGTATTGAAGTTTGGAAAAATGATTAGAGTTGAGTATTTTATAATTCTTAGATGACAAGATGGTAGGTATACTATAATATTTTTTGTTGGAATGGATGAAAGAGAAATATGTGATTTGATGTATCAAATGAGAAAGAGTGATTTTCGAGTGAACCCCACTTGATGGAGAATATAAACTAAATGATGGGACCCACATGTTGGAAATAAGGGGGTTTTTTTAGGTGGGGGGGGGGGGGGAGCCATATTTTGTGGGATAACACCCAATCCAAACGACCCCTTTTATGGTTAAGTGCGGCAGAGAGCGGGCATGTTTGGTTGCAGGGTTGGGCAGGGTTGGCCCAACCCTGGTTACTATTCACAGGGGTACTTCCTCCTCACAGATTACTATTCACCCACCCCAACCCAGCCCAACCCAACCCTGTCCAACCCAGCAACCAAACATGCCCCTAGAGAAGGAGGGAGCGTGCATTTCCACGTGACATGAAGTGTGGGGAGAAAGGATGAAAATCCAACTTTAGTATGAGTTATAAAAATAGAAATCTATCGAGTATTCTAATGACTCGAAATGTATCATAGATAGGTTTTGAAGTCACGAGTGTCCCCTCACACGTGTGTATTAATCGGATTTGAGGTGAAGATGCTATTAAAATTGGAAATTTAAGACTTTCATATAGGTACCGCTACATCCTTCTTCATACTGATACATGTTTTCTTATAATTGTTTTCGATTAGGAAAGAGCTACATTACCGTTATAACTCGTCATGTATACATATATAATTTAGGGATATTTACACCCATAACCCTGAGTAGTTTCATAATTACCACATGAACCTTCGATAATCACGAATTACACCGAAGACCCTGAATAATGCTTAACCTTTACATGGCATAACCCTGTGTCAAGTTCCGTCTTAGTTCTCCGTTAACTCTAACGGAAAAAGTTATATGTTGATGATTTTACCCTTCAAAATACATCTTATTTATAATATGATGCCATTTTGTAGATCAAAATATATTTTATATTTTACACCCTTTAAATTTTCATTATTTACATATGTCCTCCCTCCTCCTTCCCTGTATGATCCCTCCAGCACCCACCTCCAACTACCTCCTCCTCCCCTACCGACCACCTCCTCCGCCCCTTCCTCGTCCCTCCCCTACTCGGAAGCTCTCCTTCGAAGAACTCCTCCCACATCCCTCTACAACCCCCGATCACGCCTGCCCTGCCCCTCCCAGTCGGCAAGGGACCCCACCTTTGGCAGCAACCACCCCCGCAAGTCCCTGAGAGCCCCCATCCATCTCCGCCTTGAAGCCCCAAAGCCAGAGCCGCCCGCACACCCCCCTCCCCGGTTCTCCGCCTGCACCACCCCCACCCCCAAGGTCCACCAGGTCCCATCCCAGTTGCGGGCTACCCTCGTCCCCCCGCGTCTCCGGAGCCCCAAGGTCACCACCTGCAGGCATGTGTCTCCGGAGCCCTGAGGTCGCCCCCCGCCTACCAGGTCCCCTCCCAGCCGCGGAGACCCCCCCCCCCCCCCCGCTCGCCCGCTAGGTGCCCTCCCAGCTGTGTCGGAGCCCCAAGGTCGCCCCCCTCCCAGTTGCGGGCTACCCCCATCCCCCCGCGTCTCCGGAGACCCAAGGTCGCCGCCCGCCAGGTTCCTTCGCAGCTGCGGGCTCCCCCGTCTCCGTAGCCCAAGCTCCCCCAGCTCGCCAGGTCCCCTCCCAGCTACGGGCTCGCATCTCCGGAGCCCTGAGATCGCCCCCCGCCCGCCAGGTCCCCTCCCAGACTCCGGAGCCCTGAGGTCGCCCCCCGCCCGCCAGGTCCCCTCCCAGACTCCGGAGCCCTGAGGTCGCCCCCCGCCCGCCAGGTCCCCTCCCAGCTACACCCCCCCCCCCCCTCCGGAGCCCTAAGGTCGCCCCCCGCCCATCAAGTCCCCTCCCAGCTACGGCCCCCCCATCTCCGGAGCCACCAGGTCCCCCCCCCCCCTCCCCCCCCCCCTCGCGCCTCTGGAAACCCAAGGTCGCCGCCGGCCAGGTTCCCTCCCAACTGCGGACTCCCCCCTTCTCCGGAGCTCAAGCTTCCCCCGCCCTCCAGGTCCCCTCCCAGATGCAGGCCCTCATCTCCGGAGCCCTGAGGTCGCCCCCCGCCCGCCAGGTCCCCTCCAGTTCGGAGCCCGCAAGTCCCGTGGTCACCCACCTTTCCTCTCCTTCCTTCCTTTTTTTCTTTTTGACTGATCACAACCGTTAGATTGCGGAGTGGTTAGATTAACTCAGCTATCTAGTTGAGTTAATGAACCAAACTAACATAAGGTCATATGTGTAAAACGGAGCAATTATTTAGGGTCTTCGGTGTAATCAGTGATTATCAAAGGTTCCTAGGGTAATTTTGAAACTATTCAGGATTATAGGTCTAAATATCCCTATAATTTATCTGCGTGTAATTTATTTATTATATATAATGTTAAACCCCGTATGTACACTTGTGCCCCCTCCAAGTTCCTACAATTACAATTATATCCCAACCCTTTTTTGGGATAACAAATGTGCCCCCCTGTGTTCCTACGAAATTGACTACAGTACTATAATGTGAAATTCGTAAAAATACAGGGGCACAAGTGTTATTGCAAAAGAAGTAGGGGCATATTCATCTAGGCGAATAGTAATCGAATCTTATTTTATGTTACATAAAACGAATTAGCATATAGTACCATAATTTCCCACTTATGATTAATTTGATATAGTTGCGTATACACTTATGTGTCATATATGATGAGCTGTGCTCGTGACGCAATGTTGAGCTTATTATGAATGTCGATAAGCCTGAATTCGAATGCTGTACTGCTTGCAAATGTGTGCTCTACTTGCCAGTATTGATATAAAAGGCTTGATATACATGCACGCACGCATGCATATACAGAAATACATACATGCATACATACATTAGTCTGCACTTACATGTGAATATGTGTGTGTGTTATCGATGCAACACGAGCCATAATACGTTACGATATATTGAGATTGAGCTTGTAATTGATGTATGCATGATATGCTTTGTCTATCGACATGTTGATCTGCTTTTATTGAGATGCAGCTAAACATCATCCTTCATCTTCTTTCTAAGAAGACGACACTTGGTAGATGCACAATAGAACTAGTCAACTAGAGCGACTTAGCCAACTAGGATTTGGAATAGTCGAGTGGAGTATAGTCCTTGACTCCGATGAATAGGTACTTATTGACTTATTGAGTTCCTCGCTGACTTTAGGTATTGATCGTAAATGTTGAAAAATTCTATAAGATGTTTATTCCTCTTTCTTGATTCATCATGCTAAACTTGGCCAGTTATACAACTTAGGAAACTTATTGTTGATTGTTTACTTGTGTTCTAGCTTAGGAAACTTATTGATCAATATCCTACAGGATTCATACGTCCTTCCCTCCATACATGGTCTAGAATGCGCTCCCCGTAGCCATCCGATCCATTCTGCAACATTACATAAGACATACTTTAAGATAACTGCCGAACATCACCCCCACACGAGTTCAGAATTCATCATCCTTCTCCCTGACCAGAATCATCATAGTGTCACTGCGAGGCACTGCTGCCACAAACTCGCACGTGCTAAACAAACCCAAACACCATGATCTCCAATGGACAGCCAAACAAATTTCTGCTATATCATTCACCGCTAGGTCCTCGCCGGCAGACTATGAAGGCTTCATGTTCGGAGGAATGGTGGCCGTGGCACAAGAGAAGTGAAGGAGTGGGAGACATGACGTGTGCTTCAAGGAGTACCATGGAAACATCTGCAAGAGGCAGAAGCAACTGAGAGGGCCTATACAGAAGAGCAAGCTGAAGTATTATACACAACTCCAGTTTTTCTCCCCTCACCTAACACCGACCACATGTACTCCGGTTCCGTCGAGCTGCCGAGTACACCCTGAGCACAGAGTGGACTGGTGAGTGCCTCGACTTCCCCGATCAAGAAACTCAGGAGCGTTTGGAGGATGATAATGAACTGATAGTCGTTATCACCATAGGCTAAAGAGTTTATCTGCAAAAAGTAGTAGTAGATATGAGCTACCCGTATTTTCAGTAGAACAGATGAATTTTGGAGACACAAAAAGTGCGCCCGCAAGAATTTCACACAGCCACTGCCTACAGTGATGGTGAATGGTTGCGACACAGCATTTTCATCCTTGCTCGTTGACTATTGATGTACCATTGAAAATAATGTTTCAGTAGACCCACCATCGAAAGAAGCCACTGTACGTTGTCATGTGGTTCCAAGGTTCACAGTGAGTGCCTCGTCCAGTTTTCCATTGGTCCGACTAATAGGGACGAGGTCCGTTGCCATGCGGCCTTGATGGATGTTTGTTGTACTGCTCTTGGGGGTTTTGTGGCAATTTGATATAGATTCTGAACACATGGTAGGTTGAACCCACTCTTCGCTCATTGATGTCATAACAAGATCCGAGCCACGCGGCCGCCACTTCGACAATGATCTTGGATGGTCGGACATTCCAGCATGCTTCAGGAACCCTCTGCCATGTGTTAGTTGATTGCAACGAGGGGGCTTCTCTTAATTTTCACAGAGGTGCCATTCCAAAGTGTGACGTATTCATATCATGCTTGAGGACTTGTCTGGTGGCTTAACCCCACTTAGGGACAATCAACGTCCTTGAGCACGAGTAGATCATGCAGGTTGCCAACTTGTTACATAGAGGATGTATACATGAGAGCATGTGTTGTGGTTCCTTGCCTCCATGCAGCCAAAACTGCAATGCACCCATCTTTATTCTCCCTGAACTTTGCATTATATTACGGTTGTTATCGAGCTTTGCTCATGTCGTTGTTCACGGTTTTCTCTCCAGGTCGGCAGGTCCTACATAGGTGTGAGCACACTTGTCTCCCTTTTGACAGGTGCATGTACTATCATGGTATGGCACTATTGGTCAGCTCTATGCCTCCTCTGTGTACTTTCAGTGTATTGATGTATACAATTTTACATCTCTTGGAAACTTGAGTCTTATCTCCATGCTAGCCCTGCATTATATAACAGATGTTGGTCGAATGATGTGCATGCCACAATATATGTAGGTGCTCGGATTTAGGGTTGAGAACTCGGAGAAACCAGGACATTTCAAGACTGGTGTCTTTTCAAACAGTGTAGGTTTTTCTTCGTATAAAAAGAACGATCACCATCTGGAGGTGATCATCCAACGCTCCATTGAAAATCAAATTGCTCAAACAAGTGTCCATGCCACAATATTCCCGGCATAATGTTTCTCCTCATAGCCAGATGACCCAATGGACAGCTGAGGGATTCAGCTCTCACTTCTCAGCAGGTACGAAGGGTCTTCGAACTCATTCCAGAGCATTGCTGCATTACCATGACTCATCCAATCAATCGAAGCTCTCCTCCACACGAACCACGTCTCCTTTACATCTGAGCACTTAAAGAACAAGCGATCAAGGTCTTCCTCCTCACACACGACAGGAGACGACATGCCCAAGGATAAAACAAGCCCCGAAAGATCTCATTATAAGCCCTCTCCTCATGAGCAGCCAAACGAAAATCTTTACCTTCAGAGGTGTACAGCTCCCCCAATTGAACCACAATCCTTTGCTAGCTCCATATCCCCAAGAACCCTCTGCAGGGCATTTCCAATTATCTCATCACGTACACGTAGTAGGGATGCCAGGATCCTCTAGCTCGATCATCAACACCGGAAGCCATGCGCATCCCTCATAAGAACTAGATAACAAACAATTCACAACATGGGAAAATTCGTTCACTGATAATGCAAACAACATCATAAATCCAAGATGCAAAGCCAGTGCCCCATCCATTATCGAACCAGGAATGGAACCGCCATTCCCCAACTTATTGGTCTCAATAGAAGGAGCACGTCCATCATGGTCACACAGGTTCCCTATCTCCATTTAAAATGCCCTATCTACATAGTAGCAAGTACCCCATATGTGCCTCTAAACAAATGAACAATCCGATCCCCTTTGTCGTCCCAAACACACAACCCACTTCGTTAGGAGAGTTTTGTTCATGTCTCTTAACCGAAGGATCACCAAACAGCTCCCATCCATTGTGTGAGCCACAATATATGACACCAGAGCCATACCTTGATTTCTCTAACAAAAAATGGTACAGAAAAACCATCTTGTCATAGCATCTAGCCTTGCATGCACCTTCAAAAGGAGCACAAACATATAAAATGTCAAATTGTTGCTAGCGCTAACCTAGCAACACCAAGCTATCACCCTTTAACAAGCGCTTTACACCCCAACAGCTTCCGTTCCAAACACCCCACCAATCTCGTTTGATGAGAGTGAGACCCAAGTGCAACAAAGGTACAGTAGTAACTGAAGAACCAAGGCATGTCCGCATCTTGACACCTCCACATAAAGATCTAAGGGGTAAATGAGGTATTGCTTTTATATAGAACACCAAGCCACCACACCTTGACAAGCATCTAGCTTTCCAACCTCCTTTCCAAGCGCTCTATCAATCTCTTCCAATTCTCCTATGGAAGTCTCCCCATTCTAAGATTGAGAACATGGTGCAGCAGAGGTAGGGTAGTAACATGAGAACCAAGGGCATCTTCACATCTTGCCACCTCCACATCAAGATCAAAGTTGCAAAGGAGGGCTTGCTTTTATATAGAAAATCAAATTGTCGCTAGCACTAACCTGAGCAAACAATGCGACCACCTTTACAAGCATATGCTTTCCACCCTACTAGCTTCCATTCCAAACGCACCATCAATCTCGTCCAATCCTCCGCTTGGGGTCTAACCATCCTGAGAGGGAGAACGGGTGCAGCACATCCAGGGTAAAGCAGGGCTTGCTTTTATAAAGAAAATCAAATTGTTATTGGCACTAACATGAGCAACACCAAGCAACCACCCCCTGATAAGCATCTATCTTTCCTCCAAGCCAGCTTCCGTTCCAAATGCTCCATCAATCTTGCCAAATTTTACTCTCATATGTAACAACACGATGATGAGATCATTCATTTCCAATTCGGTGCAACCAACCCATCGAGTTGAATTCCCCCAATCAAAAACTACTTAGATCAACCACCACAACCATAGCGCAAAACTAATTGTCATTAATAGGGTATAATCCCCCCCAACTCCCACCAAACACTAATCAAGGATAATCTCAGCCTAGCCTCTCTCAAGTCCATCCAAAGATGATCCCATCCACAGCTTACGATGGCTGATAAACTGGTGTCAAAACTAACCAATAACCATCTTCAATCCTCCCTAACATCATCCTCAAAACTCTCGAACACATCAAAGATGCATCCCACCAGAACTTCGTTCCATTCAAGCCAGTCAAAATACCACATGATTTTGCCCACCACATGACAATCCACAAACTCCAACCATTAAGTCCACAATGTTGTTCACATCTTGTCATCACAATACTCCTAATTAGATTTTTAAGTGGACATCACTCCTTCAGATAACCTACCACAACCACTCTTCTCCTAATCACAAAGACCATGGGCATTGCGAGAGAGAGCCTTCATTAATTAAAGAAGCATATTAACCCCTCACATCAGATAGGCACCAATTGATTTCCCGACCTCTTTCAACACCACCACCACCAGGTCCCTTGTTGATCTTTCCCTCCGAGCTCGCTTTGCCATATTATAGTTGTCGAACATGTGCTCCTTTTCCATCTCGATACATTAGGTGGGGGTGCCTTGTTACTCCTCGCCCAGTCAAAACTCATTGCACATTCTCCACAAACGTACACACTTTATGACACATCTTCCTTGCAGACAATGTGCTTCCCTCACTCTCGCAATTGGGGAGCCTCCTAGATGCTCCCTGGCCATCATCGACCAGCAAGTTGCACTACAAGTCGTAGCTCTGCTTGCATAAGCAGACGGTCTATGTCCATCAGGCCCTCTAGGCATTTAACTATGGAAATAAGTCATTATTCACCTTCCACCAATGTTCTGCATTGTCGTGCATAGAATCGGTAATGCTCTCCCTCCTAGCACCCATGAAAGCGCTCTCCAGAAAAGGTACACCCTCACCCTTCGAGCCAACTCTCCTACTGGGAGCTTTTCCCATCTTTATTCGACCTCCACATCATCCGATTCATGAGGGATTAATCAGATCAGCCATCTCCACATTCCACATTAAATTCAAACCATGCTATCATCGAACTAATCAAATCCACAAAAGAGCCATTGTTCATTGTGAACATCGAAAAACCACCTGAATTTGCACCACTTATCAAGTCAGCCATTGAAGCATGCAACTTGAAAAAGCCTCAAAAAATGATGCAGCGTGGAACCAAAGTATAGAGCCGAATATTTATCTAGTTTATCGGTCAATTTTATTTACATTTATTTAAGTTGTCGTGTCTTTAATTAAATAAACGAGATCGCCTGTGATCTCCAATAATTAGTTATAGATTTGATTTTCAAATTAGTCGGTTAATTAGTTAGAGTCTATTTAGGATAATTAGTTGTCAATTTAAATTAGTTTTCTATTTTCGTAATCTCATCCCTCATATATAAAGGGATGAGGGTCCATTGTTTTAAACAGTTCAGTATGTTATCAATTTGAGAATTATTCTCTATCCCTCTCTCTCTCTTCTCCCCTACGCGGTCTTCGCGCTTCTTCTTCGTCAACCCCTCGTTCCCGACGAGTTTCTTCTTCTCAACCCCTCTATTTTCTTCTACCAAATAATTTCCACCGTCCAAATTTAATTCTCGCGCCGCGCCGTACTCGATTTGCATCAAAAAAGTAGTTTGGAGGCAATCATGCCAACTCACTTGGAGAAAGAACCGCCATGGATCGAAGGTTGTATTTCTTGAGAAAAATAGAGTTTGCACTCCTGCAGTTGAGGAGAAAAGAAGGGTAGTCATTCTACATGTGTATACAGCCAGTCAAGGGGGGCCTTTACATAGTTTTTAAATAGATATTTAGATGATCTTTTGCCAGATAACCATCAAACCCGTAGTAGCATTAAATCCATGCCCGTGTAAATGGCATACTTCTTTCGTCCAATGTCCAATTCTCACAAACTTAAAACACTTAAAACAAAATCAACAGTATTTTTTAAAGAATTGTATCAACAGGATGCTAATGTTACGATATATTTGTCCGATTTTGTTATAACTTATAAAATATGGGGGAGCATTTTTGCCAGACACTCCCATAATTAGGTTCCATGGATTTCAAACTCACACTTAGATCTTAGAGTCTTTCGAAATACTACCATCTTTAAATTCAACGCTTCGAATCAATCAATGCTCCATCACGAAGCCTCCTTATCCCGGATACCTTCCAGGGGATGTGGATCAAAGAGGTTCCAACGACCTTTGTGAATCTAAATATGATGTTAACATCGGCTCTGATTCTGCAACTGCCATATTTTTCAAAGCCCTTTGTAGTGGAGTAGGATGTTTTTCCCACAGACAAACAGCAGATGTTCCATTGACATTTTCAAAACAACATAGACAAAGATCATCAAAATACTAGATAGGAAAATGTAGATGAACTCGGATAGTTCTAAGCAAGGTTCAATTCAATGACATCCGACTATCCGAGTACAAACATAGAGCATCAGTTCAAACATAAAAATCTTGCAAATTGGAGATATAGCTCTGCAATCAGCGCAACCATCAAAGCATTTGCTCCGAGAGAGGTACACACCTTAGTAATATGGTGGTGTTGCTTGCTAGTACATACTTCCACGAGGAGGGATACTGTAATCCGAAGGCGAATGTGGAGGCTGCTGGTGCTGCCCCCGCAATGTTGATGAAGAATATCCATAATCAACACCAGATGTGATTCCGGAAGAACCCAACTGATAGTGAGCACCACCACCGTAACTGAGACCGTCATACCCACCCGCACCCAGTCCACCACGTCCGGTGCCAGCAAACTGTGAAGAGCTGGAATATCCACCATCGAAACCCGCACCCCTTCCCGGCGTAGGTGGCAGATCAAACCTAGCATCCATAAGTCCGGAACTTTGCACACCCAAGGACGACGGTAAATTCGAGCTCAGAGAGTAATGACTCCCAGCACCGGACGACGGTAAATTCGAGCTCAGAGAGTAATGACTCCCAGCACCGGACGATGGTAAATTCGAGCTCAGAGAATAATGACTCCCAGCACTGGACGACGGTAAATTCGAGCTCAGAGTATAATGACTCCCAGCACCTATGTCGCTAAAAGAAGACAACCTGCCGAGTAGGTCGCTTGACCCAGGAATGGAACCGTCACCAGCAACCATGCCAGCACCAGAACTCGTCACGGGGAGACCACCTTTGCGATCGCCTCGTTCGCCCTTCGCGAGATTACAGATCAGAATATGACCATCAATCTTCTTCACCCTTTCCGCGACCGCCGTGTTCGCCCCCTCCGGGGTCTTGTACAAGAAGAGCACATATCCTTTCGGCTCCGCTGTTAACTTGTCATACCCGATTGGGCCTTCCTCGATCACACCATACTGCATAAAGTGCTGCAGCAGGCGTTCCGCAGGCTCCGCTCTTAACTTGTCATACCCGATTGGGCCTTCCTCGATCTCACCATACTGCATAAAGTGCTGCAGCAGGCGTTCCGCAGGCATGTAATGCGGAACGCCATGGACATAAATCTTCCGCTGCCACGCAGGGGGCGGCACCGCGCTCGAGCTGGGCCCGCAGTCAAAGCCGGTGGTGGCGAGCTCCGTAACGGTCATGCGGCCATCGATCAGCTTGCTGGGTTCCTTGAGGGCGAGGAGGGCGCCGTCCTGGTGCCGGAAGGTGACGAAGCCGTAGCCCTTGCTCTTTCCGGTGGGCTTGTCGGTGATGACTAAGGCCTTCTGGAGGTCACCGTAGGCAGAGAAAACGGCGCGGAGGCCGATGGAGGTGGTGTCCCAGCTGAGGCCGCGGACGAAGAGCTTGCGAGTGGCCGTGTTGGCGTCGGTGAGGGCACGGACGGCGTCGAGGACGTCGATGTGGCGGCAGACGGCGTCCTGAAGGATGTCGCGGAGCTGGTCCTTGGAGAGGGGTTTGAGGATGCAGCGGACGTCGGCGGGGAGAAGCTTCGGGATGTCGACTTCGGCGTCACCGTCGTCTGAGGAGGAGGAGGAGCCGTTCTGCTCGGCCTTGCGCTTCTTGACGGCGAGGGCCATGGCCGGAGAGCGGAAACCCTAACCCTAACCTCGGAGTGGGAAAAGGAAGGGAAAGATAGGCGGGGGTCGGGGAGCCGGATGCGTATCAATGGCTCAACCACTGCCTTTATATTTAGGGCTTGTTTGGTTATTGGGTCGGACTAGTTGGGCTCGGTTGATGTATCCTCGTGTGAATAGTAGTTGTTTGAATAATTGGAATGGTTGGAATGATAATTGTGATGTGATGTAATATTGATTATGATTATATTAACTTTTTAAATGATTATGATATGTTTTTTATGTTAATAAGTGTATTTGAATAAGGTTAAAAATCATTATACCAAAAAATGTATGATCAATACAAGTAATCCCAACCCAAGAATGCAGAGTTGGAGCGAGGGGTATGCAAGAGTACCTCGAAGTACCCTGGCAACTAAACAGGCCCTTAACTTTTTTCTTACAAAGGTGTGCATCTAACGGTAAGAATACATTATGTCATTGTAGTATTATGTTTTATAAGTAATAATAAAAAGTGTTTGTGTTGGTTGTAAAAATTATTTTTATTACTTGATAACTCAATGTTAAGACTGATAGGAATAAATATCATTCGGTGAAAATGTGCAACAAATGACAGAATGACATGTCTCATGGGTAACATTCAAATTGCCTTATTTATTGACACAAACAATCTCTTCCAAAGAGCTTTTACCGTGTTTGCCGGTTGGAACAGGTAAAATAAGCTATGTTGTGTTCCCACTCACAAGAGGAGATATGAACCCCTGTAAGCGATACCAAATTTCGCAAGTATCGATAAATATTTTAGGAAATTCAAAGACGATAGATACGATATGATATTCATTTAAAATTTTTGAAACAAATTAGTATGTCTATCGATTTATATACAATTTTGAAGAATATGTATGGATAATAGGGCTTTTAGTGGATATTCATTTGAATTTGTGTGCACATTATTACATGTTATGTAATACAAATATAATATATTACGTTATATTGCTTAAGTATGTTCACATTATACATTTGGATGCATACCTTGTCCGATAAAATGCGGGTTGTTTATAAGCTCTGAAGAGTCGCGGTTGTTATGGATGTGCTCCCCTCTCGGCTACACATGTTTTATCTACACAAAACATAATGTTATAAACAATTGCTTAGTAATGAAACTAACATTAATCATACATGTGTAACAACAAGCAATAAGAGGAAACTCGCTTTTACGAGTAAGGTACACATACTTTGAAGTTTATGTGCGCAAAACTATACTAAATCGTATATGGATGTATGCCGAACAGGTTGAAAAGTTATGTTTTCTAATGTTTATTAGTTCTATTCAATTACGTAGGCCGCTACTAACACTTGGTGCAGCTTTGATGAACGAAGTAAGACACACATCAACGAGGAGTTTCCTATCCATGTTCATGCTCAGTGCATTCCTAACATAAGGAATATGGTTCGTACCCATGTAGGCCGTATCGCCTCCTTCGCCAAGTATATACAAAAACACCTCTCACAATGTTACTACATATGCATGCTCACATGCCATTCTTGGTATAAATTCTATGCCCTTGCTTGGAAATTTTTACACTAGTTAATTTAATGATGTTGAGATAATATATGCCTCATAATGAGTTACTCAACCCCCACATATCTTCTTACATTAATTTTAGGGTTTTCATCAGTTGTGCCCCTCTGAAATATTGTAATTTCAGTTATGCCATTTCTTTTTGGGAATATCAGTTGTGGCACTGACTTCTAGTCGTTCTATCATTTGTACCCCTCGGGTTAACTATCATCCATCCCTAATGCAAACGGATGTTAACTACGGAGACACATCAGGAATTAACTTTAAAAAAATAGATTGAAATGTCCATCTCCTCTTCTTCCTCCTCCTCCCCCATCCTCTTCCTACTCCCAACTCCTCCCCCCTCCGCCCACGCTCCTCCCCCCGTTGTCCTAGCTCGTCCACCCTCGCATGGCCTCCACCACCCTGAGCTCCTCCCCTCCCCCCCGCCCCCGACCCTCGCACCTCCCCATCCCCCCATCCCCCGGCCCCGCGCCTCCCCCTCCGTCCCCAGCTCATCCATCCGCCCCAAGCTCCGTGCAGGAACTGCCACCTTCCTCTCCATGGCCTATATCCTCTCCGTCAACCCCTCCGTCCTCTCTTCCGCTGCCGGTGCCTCCCTCCGCCTCGACCTCTTCGTTGCCATTGCCCCTCTCCTCTGTCGTTGCTTCCCTTGTAAATCCAGTTTGAACTCCCTTCTTCTTCCTACTCTAATATGCTTCCAGATCTGAATCACAACAAGGCTTCCTGGAGATTGATCATTCCAAGCAATATCACCAGGAGGAGCTTCACCTCCTGATCGAAGCACCGCAGATCCATCATCTAAAGCACATAACTAGAGTAGAGAATCAAAACTAGAAATTGTTGCGGATCATCCATGTAAGGTTAATGGCTATTAGGAAATCAATAACCAACAAGCAGTGGTTTTCAGGTTCTTCCTCATCCCGCGATCGATCCGCCTCGCATCAGTCGGGGGGATCGGATTCTTCCTTGCCTCGATTGGGTTGCAGTAAAAAGCTAATCTTGGGGGCTGATCGGCCCCAGAAATTCCATTATCTCCACGCTCACCGCGAACAAAGAGGTCCCACAACCCAAACTTTAGGATCCTTAAGAACCGAAGAGCCACTAAGATCGCGATTTAAAAAAAAAACGAGGTGAAACTAGGTTCGTCCGTTTCTTTCATCTTCAACTCTGTCTCATTCAATGGATCAAACTCGAGGGGAGTTTTCAGACCTGGACGAAAACACAAACCAAAACAGGAAGATGAATCACAAGGATGATTATTTGTTACATGAAACCAAAGAAATCGATTTATATCACTAGTCAACACAAAAGGTGGGGGTTTTCATTTCCCTCAAAAGCTCGCTTGCATCTTTCTTTCCACAAGAAACACCATAGCATTGCGACTTTAGTATGATATATCAAAGAAACTAGAAGAAACCATGTGGGTAGGGATTCTCCCTCAAAAATCCATTTCCCTACCCGAAGGCACATTGCCTCTTTCTCTTTCTCCCCATCCCATGGCCCCATCGATAACTATTCTATCTCATTTTTTAATAAAATGACATCACCATAAAACTCTCCCAAGAATAAACTCTCGATCCAAATGACAACACAATTACGAACGTACCTCTCTAAAAAAATTTACACATACGAGGTTATCCTTGCAATCTAACACATCCTATAGGATTCTCTAGGATAAAGTACCCAATCAATCGTGCATAGGCGGATTAGATAAATTTAGGGTTCGTTTGGTTGCAAGGTTGGGTTGGGGTACACCGATGTACCCCTCCTTCCAACCCTCCCAATCCTCCTTGCAGTTTACTATTCACAGGGTTACTCCAATCCAACCCAACCCAGCAGCCAAATGAACCCTTAATGTTACGATGTATTTACATCCACAAAGTTGCGCTTGGTAGCCACGTGTTCGATTAGAAAATCATGTCAAGATGCCCTCCATACACCCATTACAAGAATTGCAGCCGGAGGGCCTATTTAGAAGGCTTTCAAACTAACTTTAACTTTGACGTTAGATGTGAGCTTATAAACTTTAGGCATTTCTACACCACGAACCCTAAAAATTTTGTAAATTACCTTCTCGATTATGGATTCCTTTGTAATTATCACCTAAACCCTATAAACCTGCTAACTTTTACATCATAACCCCAGTGGTTAATACTCATCCACTTTGTCCGTTAGAAGTTACTGAATCCGTCAAAAGTAGGACATATTTACCCCTCTTGTCTATATAATTTACAAACCATGCCCTTTTACTTCTTCCTCCTCAAGTAAAGAATTCCATGTTGTAGGAATGACTTTATGATTGGATGGGGATTATTTCTATGATCGCTCTTCTGTCATAAAGGATAGAGGAGAATAAAGGATTCAAGATAACAAAACATCAAGAATGCGAGGAACTAAGATCGACTTCTTGCAGACAGAACTTGCACGTAAAAATTTCAAAAAAAATATGGAAAGAAACCCTCCCTCCCGACGCCCCTCCATGCCGCAGCCCTTCCCTCCCCCTCCCTCCTTGCCGCAGCCCTCTCTGCCGATGCCCTCTCCATGTCGTAGGTCTCCTCCCTCCTGATGAATTCTCGTATTTATCATGCTAAAATTAGTCAATTAGGCTATGTTCCTCATAATTCATTTGCATTTAATAATTAATAGAACATCATTAGCATACATACATTTGTAAATAATACTCGCATTTCATCATGCATAATTGCATTAAAATTTCCAAGTGTGTAAATTGGCCCAAAAAGCAGCTAATTTTCTATATTTTTAATTAATTCATCCTAACTCCAATTAACCCAAAATCACCTCCATTGTGTAAAAATTACTAACAAGATTAAATGAAAAAAATACAAAAATACTAACTCAAATAAGTTTCAAACAATCCCAAAGTCCAATTTCACATCTGACGGACTAAAATGCGCATATCTTCCTCGTGTAGTATCTAATTTTGGTCTATTCACTCTTAAAGTACTCCATTTTCAAATACATTCAAAACAAGAGCAACTTCGTAAAATTGGAGCTCATATGTGAAAGTTAGGTTTTGTGCCTCTTTTGCGCATTTTAGCTTTTTGTGATTTTGACTTGAGTTTTTATGTACATAATTAACCCTTTTAATTTTATTTATTCTTCGTTTATCTTCTTTGACGAAAGTTTTATTAAACTGTTTAAAAAACCAAATCCATATCAAGATTGAAATCAAAGAAATTGTCTGTGTCTTAGTGCCCGTTGTGAGTCTGTACAAAAGTCTCATATTTCGTACCTTTATTTTATTTCCTTATTTTCTTATTTACTAAAAAACTAAAAATAGATTAGTGTGTAGATAATTTTTTTGTATTTTATCGTATTTTTTCTAAAAATTTTATCCTCTTTAAAAACTACTAAAAAATTTAAAACTCTATAAAAATCGGTTTTTAATACACATGGAGAACCACCAAAAATACTATTGTCTACATATGACCTCTTTTGCTCCTAGGTCCTTCATAAAACTTGTAGATCTCGTCGAGACGAACAACTTTTGTGAAGGTAATTTTTCGATCCAAGGTTACCTTCTATTTCTTTTCTATTTTTCTTTTCCTTTTAATTTGAATTTTTTTGGGATGCCACGTGGCCGCTCTAGGCAAGCCACGTGACACCCCTACTCATCCTTCCCCTGGTCACGTGCCCCGCACATGACCCATCCTCTTCTCATTTAGCATGCATTGCGCAAATCCATGGTCCTTCATCTTCCTCAACCGTTATGCCTCCTGCAACGCTCCTCCGCCCGCGACCGCTTCCTCCTCCTACCGTTGCACCGCCGCAACTCTCGTAACCGTCACTCCCGTAAGTTATCAGCCGTTACTACTTTCCCCTATAAAGCTTCCTCCCTCCCAGATCGACAAGCCATCTGCCCTTCTCCAAGCTCGGCCAGTGACAGCGGCGCGAAGCTCCTACAGTACGGCGTGATCCACGGTTACCCATCCCGTGTTGTTGATCAACCTCTGACCAGTCAAACTATGAGGAGCTCCGTCGTTCCTCTGAGGCGACTACCAAGAGCCGGCCATCGCTCCTCCCAAATCCCAGACGTTCACCACTTCCTCAAGAAAACCACATGTTCCTCTTCGTTGTTCGTATTCATAGCACCATCATCCTCATCATCGTCAACTCGCCTCGCCCTCCGCCCTCGCCCTCACAAGCTCCCCCGCCGCTTCTCCTCTTCCTCTAGACCCCCTCATCTCCGGCCTTGCACAGGCTGGAGCCAGTGTTGCAGAAATCGACCGACTAACCCGTTTAGTCGGTCCGATTAGTCGACTCGGTGGGTTAGCCGAGTCGACTAACCAAAGTCGGTATATAATCGGACCAACCCGATTACTCTGTCGATTAATCGGTTTACTCGGCCGATTACGCGGCCGCTTTTTGCATAGACCTTTTTTATCTGAACCCCCAAAAATCGAATACCCGAATACCCAATTAAATCGATAGAGGATCTTACTGCTCGACGGTAAGCTCCCATGCTCTGAAAACCTAAACTCGAGCCCCCGAAAACCCAATCCCTTGATGCACCCTCCATCTCCGCCTCCGCCAAACCACGTCATCGAACCACATCTCCACCGACGATGGTCAAAGGACCTTCCGCCTCAACATCACCGACCTCAAGGCTCCTCCCAGTTGCAGCCGAAGCTCTACTCGGAGATTCTCCAATGCTCGATCATCGCCGCCCATGTTAGTTTTTTTGTTTTTTTTTGTTTTTTTGTTTTTTTTGAACTTTTAGATATGATTGGGACATTGTTGGTTAGTATTTGATTTTATATATGATTAGGGCATTTAGATTTTCGATTGATAGGTTTAATAACAATGTGGATTGTTCATTATATGCATATGTTATATTCAAATTTGATTCCTGGAACAACGTGGATTCCATTTAAATGATCAGGTATAATAAATGACAAAAATAGGCTATGCATATGACGATGCATAAATGATCAAGTATGATTAGGCATAAATTTATGGAGCAATGCATATGTTTTAACAATGTGGAGGATATCATTTCTGGAGGATATGATTTCTGGAGCAAATGATTTCTGAAGCATTATATTTTCAATTGATAAGTTATGCATTGCATATGATTTCTGGAGCATATGATCTAAATGTTATTAACTGCTATGCGAAAAATAGAGTAGAGAGTCAGAAGGGTAAGAGCCAAAGGCCAAAACACTACACACAAATCTTATATATATAACAAAAAAAATTTAAGCCATGATTTTTGTTGTATATCATGACTATAGGTTGCAGTAATATTGCTATTTTTAATATTGAATATTGCATAATTACAATTCTCTTACTCGCAATTTTTTATTTTTTTAAAATATTATCATTTTTATTTTTAAACATTTTCTCATGCTTTATACCAAGCATTTTGTTCTTAACTTGCTTCATTTTTTCTTCTCTTGCTATATTTTCTAAGCTCTTAAAAATATTAAAATGGCTAAATATATGAATATAAATGAGAGTGTATGTTATAAAAATTGGTTTATATATTTAAAATAATTTAAAAAAATCAAAATCGACTAATTCCCGACTAAATTCGATTACTCTCCCGACTGTCGATTAATCCTTAGTCAGTGACCCTGCCGACCGAGTACCGACTGCCGACTTCTGCAACCTTGGCCGGAGCTCAGCTCCGTTCCCATGCCTTCACACGGAGCCCCGACCACCTTCCTTGTTTTAGTTAACCCTTGCAGGTACCCGCGAGCCCTCCGCCAGCAACGTCAACTCCATCGCCTTGTGCAACTCCATTCCAAGTCCACCGCCATCGCCTCGTGCTCCGACGGCGCGGTCTAGCCCTCCGCCTATTCCTGCCATCGTGCCTCCGCCAGTTACCCCTCGATCCTCGACCGTGCGCACGACCCCTACCTCTGCTCGGCGAGCTCACCCTCCGTATCTTAGCCCTCGGATACCGCGATGGCCCTCCATACGTCGTGCGCCGACCCAGTTGCCCAGCCCCTCCTCCATCGCGTCGTAGGTCCTTCCGTTGTTCGACCACCAGCCGTAGGATCAAGCTCACTGCCCTTGATCCGACGGCTGTCACCGCGCCACGTATCTGCCTGCGAGCCTCGTCCCACGCCTCGAGGCTCAGGGCAACCAAGCATCCTCCATCCGCCACGCATAGGCTTGGAGTCCCCAAGCCACTGTTGTCGACCGAGCCTCTGCCCCAGACTCCCGAGCCTGCCTGAGCACGTGCCCAGCATGTGTTTGCTAGGAAATTTGCATGGAGCCCCCCTCCCCCAAAGTCTTGGAAATTACAGAAGAGCCCCTAGCCTCATGTATCACGTGTGATGCACATGCTTGGGGGGCAAATTGTAGACCAACCCCCTTCGTTCTTGCTATTCATGCGTACGTCCCTGCCTGTCGTGTCACGTGCGAGGTACGTGCCTAGTGGGAGAAATTGCATAACAACCCTTAGATTTTCAAGAAATTGCATATATACCCTCATCGGGGTTAAATTACAGAATTGCCCCTCCGACTCTACAAAATTGCATATAAGCCCCTCAGGGACTCATTTGAAGGAGAAATATTTATTTTTATTGTACTTTTCAAATTATCACATATTGCTCATTTGAACTCCGATTTTAGCATATAATATATCGCTTTAAAGTTATTTTCATGCTCTTTCATATTATATATTTTGTGAACATATCTGAGGTTATTTATTAGGATTTATCATTTGAAGATCTCTATTGACAAATATAGGCTAATTATTGACATATTATGCTATATTTTCATTGAGAAGCCGGAATTCGGTTGAGGGTTTTAATTTGGTTAACTCTTTGTGATTATTATTGATTATTTCCAATAATTTAATCTTTGCATTAGCTAAATCGAGGATAAATTCATTTAACTCCCTATTTGTCTAATCCACGATTAATTTTAAGGATCAAATTACAGGGAATTTTTGACAGGATTATTTATTGATTAATCTCTTGGCCTACAACTTGAATTTGATTAAAAACTCATTTCCCGAATATCCTTTGATCTATGATTTGATTTCGAGGATATTGATCATCATTGTTTGGATTAAAATTGTATAAATTCACAAATCCTGCGTTGATTTATTCTCTCTGTTATTTTTAGCATTACATCATCATACGTTCCATTTTATTTTCTGGCACAGAAATTAATCGAGCATTTAATTAATTATTTTATTAATTTAAAACCACGCAACTAAGAATCATCGTTCCCTGTGTTCGACCTCGGTACACTTACCAAGATAAAAATACTCCACAACATTCAAAGATTGTGGTTTTTGCTGAACCGTTTTTCGCCTCCTATACTACAATTTAAGATAATTAAAGAGGCAATTTCCGCGTTCATCACCCCCCTCCTCCGTATTGCAACCCTCTCTCCCGGTGCCCTCTCTCCCAACACCCCCTCCCTGCCGAATCCCTCCCTGCAACAGCCCTCTCTCCCACTACGCCCCCCTTGCCGGCCCCAACTCCGCTGCATTTGAAGTTGGTTGTTTCTACTTAGCATAAGCAACTTCTCCATCACCACCATGGGCGGGTGGGGGCCATGGGCCCCCTCCCAATTGGAAAAATGTCAAACTCCCCCTCTCAAGATCTCGTTTTCCCTAAATAGGTTCCAATAGAGAGGCTTTAATTTGCAATTATCACATCTCTCTTTTTGCAAATTTAACATGAGACATTCCAACTTCCTCTCCTCTCAATTTGCGATTGCAACCAACCCATTATCCCCCAAATTCTTAATTCTGTATTCCCGGTCCGCGGCCTACCTCTCCCAAGAGACCAATATCACCATATCCGCGCAAGCAAATGTCGCGATGACATTACTGACATCAACTTGTCAGCGGTGAGCGATGACAACACAGACGGTAGACCCCTGCATCTCTTACGCGGATGTACTACAGAATCAACATCTACAGAATCTGCACCCATTTACAAGAGGCTCGATAAGTAAGTGCGTGTTTTTTTTGCATTTAAACCCAATCAGGAAGTACGTAATGGATGCAGTGTAGTGTGTTTGCCATAACATATACAATGCAGTACGATTGCCATGGTATTTGTTTTTTTTTCAGGGTGTAGTTTTAAGTTCGGGCAAATATGGATATGAGTCATATGATTGTTGATATCCATCTGAATATTTTAATGGATATGGATATGTCCAATAATCTTTGATGGATCTAGACATGAATGTAGGATTTCAGATGTGGATATGTTTGAATCAAACATGTGTTTGAATTAAAACTCTGATACTGATTCAATCATTCAAGTACATCCCTCCTGATTCCCTGGAGCAGATTCAGACGGGGAAGAAGGCTAATATCTTTGAATGCATGTGCGCATAATATTTTAGTGAAGTCTATTTATAATTTATAAGGTTGTAAATTAAATAGCATAATTTTTTATTTTTTCAACCATATATAATCCAATCACAAGGTCCTCTCCCTTTATGTCTTCTATGTAAACCATTTTGTGATGTGTTTATCTTTTAATTTATTTTCATTAACTTTTATGTATGTTTATTCACACTAGTTGTATCTCTTCTAATACAAGTAACTTAATAATTACATAAAACTATTAAATTGTTAGGCAGTTTGTGGCAACTAGTAGATATTAATCAATCAATTCACATAAAAAATGAAGTTCCATGGTATTGATGACTTAAAGGCTTTTCTTGTGATATGTTGGTCGTCGATTCATGTCGAGTTACAGACTTACAGAGCATGTAATTTTGATATAATGAATGCAAATTTGAGCAAATAATAAGATGGTTTTGATATTGGACTAGTATGTTTACAGGTCTTCTGTGAGCTCTTCACAAGGACCACCTCCAACTGGCACCCCCATCCCCCTGCCTTTACAACTCCATATTACCATCATTACTCATACTCGCCGTCATCAATCCTCGCCGCTAGGCCCGCTACCGCCTGTGAGTCAAAGATTCTATCTTGATTCTTGGTGATTTTCTTTGGGTGATATGCGTGTTCACTGAGTGTGGTTGTGTTTGTTTAGGGTCACCGATTACGTGTTTACTTGATTGGGTTTGCAAATTTACGAGCCAAGGCATGAGAGGATAACTTGAAGTCTTGCGAAGGCAAGCGAAGATCATAACTCTTAAGGTAAAATAGTCTTTTAAAGCTATTTACAGTTCAATCTGTTTATCATATTGTGTCGTTCCTTAGAAATACTAGAACAAACCAAACATTAGAATTCAACAGTTCATGCATTTATTATATATAGAGGGGAAATATATTACTCAATTATCTACCATATATTTTGGAGACTGCATTGTATAAATTATTGATTTTGTATACTTGCTTAACATTATCCACGAGAAGTGCAAAATGAGCATGTTGATGAATCGTCTATTGTTCATGATTCGGGATTGCGCCGTCAAATTTGGAACATCCAGCTAATGAGAGGGATAAGATTCGACGTGCATATATTATAAGTGGACCATATCAGCATTATATTTTAGAATATCCATCATCTGTCAATGAAAATCGTCAACATCGATTTCAAGCATCTTGATTTCAGAAATATCCTTCATATATTTAGAATATTCTCTGGTCAAGGATGCAACATTTGTTTGCAATATTTTATTTTAAATAAAATATCTACTGGACGATTTGGATCAAATGTATTTACGATTGATGGTTTTTGTAATTGAAAAAAATAGAGGAAAATATTGTGCATTTTTACACCATATTGGAAGTGATCCATGCTCACCTCATAATAGAGTTGAACAAGTATGCAAAGATTTGATTATTCAAACAAGACACACTGATAATGTAACACATAGACAGACATTAGAGGAGATCAAGTGCAATAGGATACAATTGAAAACATCAATTGATTACACTAGATGACTAGCTTTTCAAGCATGTGCATTTAGAGAGCACGATGAATCTGCATATTCAAAAATGAGGGAAATTATATTGAAATGATAAAGTTATTGGCATCGTATAATGAAGAAGTTGCCAAAGTTGTTTTAGATAATGCTCTTAAAATGCAAAATATACATCTTTGACAATTCAAAAGGAGATATTGGATATATTTCAAGTATAGTACAGAAGTATATTCGTGATGAGATTGGAAATGCAAATATTGCATTATTGTTGATGGAGCTCGTGATGAATCTAAGAGATAACAAATGGCTATTGTCATCCGCTTTATTGATATTAATAGCTTTAATAGAGAAATATACTTGGATATTGTTCATGTCAAAGATACAAATGCAGCTACATTAAAACAATATTTCAGATGTCCTTTCTCAACACAATCTCAATATTCAAGATATGTGCGGACAATGTTATGATGGTGCAAGTAACATGCGTGGAGAGTGGAAGGGACTACAAGCACTCTTTAGTACGGATTGTAAGTATGCATATTATGTGCATTATTTTGCCCACAGACTCCAGTTAGCATTAGTTGCAGCATCAAGAGAAGTTGTTTTTGTTCATCAATTTTTCTCTAAGTTAACATCTATCATTAATATTGTTGGTTCTTCTATTAAGAGGAATTATGAATTACAAGATGTTCAAGCATCTAAATTGGCCGAAAAAATTACAGCTAATGAGATTGAAATGGGAAGAGGTATTAATCAGAATGAGGCACTACAACATTTAGGAGATACTAGACGGGGATCTCATTTCCATTCAATTTCTAGTATGATAAGGTTATTTGATTCGACTTGACTTGTACTAAATCATACTGTGAAAGATGATTCTACGTATTCTCAACGTGGGGATGTTGATGCTGCTTACGATTCAATAACATTCTTTGAATTTATATTTATTTTACATTTGATGAAGGATATTTTGGGATATCCATATGTACTATGTCAGGCATTGCGAAATATCGATGAAGATGTTTTGAACGCGATGGCTTTGATTTCCACCACTAGATCACTTATTCAAGACATGTGTGGAAATGGCTGGACTAGATTCTTTGACAATGTACAATCATTTTGCTCAAAGCAAAATATTGATGTTCCATATATGAGTCTTCATTATTCTAGCAGAGCACGTTCTCATCATGAGAAAAGCAACGTTACACTTGAACATCATTACCCGGTGGATATTTTTATGGCTACATTGGATTCACAACTTCAAGAGTTGGATCACATATTTAACGATACAATTATGGAGTTCTTTCATCTTAGTTCTGCACTAGACCCACAAGATGGCTACAAAAAATTGAGTATAAATGATATTTTCTTTCTTGCTGCAAAATATTGTCCACAAGATTTCTCTTATAGTGAAAGAGACTTACTACGATTTCAGTTGATGCAGTATCAACTTGATGTCCCTAATCATCCAAAGATGAACCATTTGAGTAGAATATCTTAATTATGTCAAGCATTGGCAGAAACTGAAAAATCACGAGTCTACTATTTAATTGACAGATTGGTCTGACTTATCTTGACTCTTCCTGTTTCAACTGCTACAACTGAATGCGCATTTTCATCTATGAACCTCATGAAGACACTACTTCGAAATAAGATGGAAGATGGATTTTAGGTAGTTGTATGATTTCTTACATCAGAAAGGAGATAGCAGAAAATGTCACCGTGGAAGAATTCATTGATGATTTCTATGTAATGAAAAATCGTCGAGCACAACTTCGATAAATTATGTAAGTTTATCTATCAATTTTAAATATATATATTACCTTAATAGTAGTATTTTCAATTATTTATACACTTGACTGGATATCGGCCCCACTTATAAACTTTTTCTGACTCCATCCCTAACCACTACACATCCTGACGAGCAACGTCATCTTCTTGTCGATGCTCCCTTAACTCATTGAGACGACATCCACTATGTCCGACATTGAAGAAGAAGAGGTTCCTCCTATATCATGTGCCCATGCTCTCCAATCACATAGTGAACTCTCAAAGCCTTATAATACTGAGGCTTTAGGTGTCTCGCGTCATATATGTGGTTTGATGTGTCCATTTTAGAATTTTCACTATTGACTGGATGGTAGGGAAGGAAAGGTTTTACGCGTTTAATCTATCATATCAAAAGGGGACATCTTTCCAGTGATGAGTGTGCTACTATTTTGCGAGATGCCATCAAGAATGATCTTGATCTATATCTCGCTTTAGAAGGGACCTTGAAAACCTTTGATCGGTGGATGTATGGGAGGTGCATGAAGACACAAGTTATGACTCGTGTTTGCCATCATGACGATGGTCTTGTTCGGGCTAGAGATGGCGTTGGGGTGACTCAGGGGCACATTATCATCATCTTGAAACCCTTCCTACTTGTCGTACATGATATCACAGACGGGTTAGTTGTTGATGCTACACTACTTGATCATATTTTCAAAGTTCCTATCACCACAGTTAAGAGTATTTCTCCTAGTTGTCGTCTTGCTTTCTCTCAAGCTCTGAAGGCGTCTTTGCACCAAATTATCACGGGGTTGGGATCAATATCTTCTTGGGTGAGATTGCTACCCCTTTCCCGCTGCACACTACATGTATTCAATCCTATGAATAGGCGGGATAGAAGATCTAGCAATAGAAAGTCTTTGCAGCAACGACTTATTCTGAGCTCTCTCACTGTTTGGGACAGTACAAACAGTTTCACCAAGTTGGTGTGTGTTATTTTGAAACATGGTATAGCAGGGACTTTGTGTCTTAGTCAGAGCAACTCATTGGAGGAGATTCGAAACTCCAACATTGGGCAGTTTCTTCGTAAGGTGTCAGATGGACACTTTTCAACGGCCATAAGGGTTTCGTGCTCTTCAAGAGTGGCTCTTTATAATGGAGACACCACGAATCTTTAGAGGGTAAACATCCATATAAGTTTCCTCCTTACTTACCGGATATCTTAGTTTCAAAGATTACTCTTATAAACGATGCAGATGCTATTTTACAATATATTAAATCTCGGCAGAGATGGTCTGAGAGCTCAACACCTTTTCGATGCCCTTTACAAGGAGGGATCTGCAGTTGTCATTGATCTCCTACGTGTGATCACCATGGTGGTTAATTTATGGCTTGGTGGGAGATGTCCCTTGAGTTTTTTTGAGTTTGTAGCCTCTACACCTCTTACTCCACTACTCAAACCTGATAATGGCATACGCCCTATTGTTGTGAGAACTATCTGGAGACATCTAGTATCCAAAGTTGCTAGATAGGGGTATGCAAAGAGATGTCTAAGTATCTCAATGACTTTCAACTTGAGTCGGTGTATCTGAAGGAGCGGAAGTCATTTTACACAACACCAACCGGCTTTTGAGCAAGCTTCATGGTAGCGGGTCTCTCTCTATGCTTACAGTAGATTTCTCTAGTTCTTTCAACATGATAAACAGATCTTAGTTGCTTCGTGAAGTTAGGAGGTGATGCCCATCTATTTCTTCATGGATAGAGTTTCCATATGTTCAAGCTGCTAGATTATATATTGGAGACAATCATATATGTCAACCGCTAGAGTACGACAAGGTGATCCCATAGGCCCTCTTATATTTTCTCTCGCATTGCACCCACTTATTTATGAGATCAGAGACAATTGTAAAATCCTTTTCCACACTTGGTATCTTCATGATGGGACTATCATCGAGGATACATTAGAGGTGGTCAAAGCACTTGATATTATACAACGTAGAGGCCTAGAGATGGGTGCTTGATCTGATTGTCAAAAAAATTGAGCTTTTCTGGTCTTCTTGTGATGGACAGAAAGGTCCGCAAAGGGTTGTTTCCCGTGGATATTGTGAGGCGTGTGCTATAAGTGAGACTACTTGGAGGTGCAATGAGTAGGGACAGAGGATTTGTTAAAAACATGGCTATGAGGAGGGCCACCAAAGTTGTTGACTTATTGCAATTACTTACTCAGTTGGACGATCCACAAAGTGAGTTTCCTTTATTACAATCTTGTATGGGTTTAGCCAAGTTCATGTTTGGCTTAATAACATGTCAACACGCATACATGGAACATGTTGCTACATATTTTGACAAAAGGCTACATGGAGCTATTTTGACGATATTGTAATTTGTGTATGCCCTTTACTTGGCGACCTTCAATGGCAGATGGTGTCCTTACCCATCAGGCTTGGTAGCTTAGGTCTGCACTCTGCTATTGAGGCTTCTTTATATGCCTTTATGGCCTCTACAACTCCGTCTTGGGTGCTCCAACGTTATATTTTGCGAGATAATGAGATGCATGATATGGATTCAGATTTTCTATATGCCTTGTAGAACCTAGGTGGGGCATTCCCATCTCTAGATCTTACTTGTTTTGCTAATAAGGATATTGTCCCCCTAAAGTCCGTAATGCTTTGGCTAACCCCTTTTTAGCAAAATTGTTAAAGATATTGAAGTTGGGTTTGACGTAACTGGTAGTCAAAAAGCATTTTTTTAATGTTTGCAATCTAACCATGCTCAAGATTTCCTTTTACTTATTCCTATTGATTGACTTGAATGTATATGTCACCTATTGAGTAGCGTACTATTCTCATATATCGTCTTATGATTCCTCTATTCTCAGTTGATGAGGCATGTCCAGTATACCACCAATCTTGCTTGGACGCCTTTGGAGAGAAAGCAGTTCATTGTCGTGAACTTCCAGATTTTAAATATAGACATGATCTTGTCAGGGATGTTCTTATGATGTACTCAGGTAAGTTATGGTTTATTCAAAGAAAGAGCACCTATGAATGATCCACAAGAGGGGAGATCCACACTCAGACCAACGGATGTTTTAATTTTGGATGGGCTAGAGGAAAACATGTATGTGTTGATTTGACCAGAGCTTCTTCATTGGTTGGTCCGATAAAAAAGTGATTTTATTGTGGGATGCACTGTACGGAATACTGCCTCGGCTAAAGTTGCTAAACATGAGAAGGCTTGTATCGACAATCAACATGTTTTCATCCCTTTCGATTTCGATACCATTGGGTTCTTGGTAACTGAAGCGATAGAGCTCCTTAAGATGGTCCAAAAAATCATGCATATCAATGCTATAGTTCTTACATCTATGGATGTTGTCATGTTGGATTCAAATAATTTGATTTGTCATCCAAAAGGGATTGACGGCTGATAAACCGTGAAATCCGGTCCTTTAATAATGTGGAATTAGCATTGAAGATGTCATCGCAGTCGGGCCGAATTGGGTCAATCAAAAACCATCTAAGTTGGATATGTCAAGGAAATCAGACGGTCCTACTTTATTTTACTTGGCAAGAAACCAATGTCGAGCTCAGGGACACGAGCCTCTCTCATATTATCTAGATTTTTAATTATCCATTTAAGTGTTGAGTAAAAGATCATAGGTCAAACCATGCTAAAGCACTAGACAGTGCATTTAAGAAAAGAATAAACATGCATTTTATTAATTTTACTTATGCAAATAAATATAATGAATGCAATGCGAATGTGCCCTGGATCAAAATAATGAGCAACAAGAAATGAATCAATCTCTGGTTTAATTTCAAAAGACAAACTTGATGGTTATTTTACACAAGGCATATGTTAAAGCTCTAAGAGACACATGGCGAATAAAATAATTCATCAAAATTACAGTGCCTAAAATGATAAATGATTATGCCATTAAAAAGAACATCAAGCGAGCTTCGAAATAAAACTGAAATCAACTTAATCAAAGTTACGGTGCTCAAGATATGCATAAAAGAAGTCAAGGGCATTATTGAAAGAAAACATGAAATAAAATTACAAACAGGTCCCTAAGAGGGACTAAAATGTAAATATGAAAAAGATCGGGACCTTCCTTGTAAATGACCCACACACACATAGGGGTATTTTTGCAATTATGAAAACCCGTGAGGGTATCACTGCAAAATACCCACTGCGCACGTGTGCTGCACGTGATATGGACCTGTCTGCAAATTGGAGAAGAAGGCGGGGCCTCCCTGCAAATTTCCTGGGTCGCACGTGTCCAGCACGTGCTTTCCCAGGCTCGGATGTCTCTGAGGCTCGGGGGAGGCTTGACGTTGGTTCAGTTAGGCTCGGATGCTGGTACAGGGTCGATGTAGGCTCGGGTCGGCTCGAAGCTCCGGTGAGGCTCGGCGTAGGCTCGGATGTACGACCCTCCAGGCTTGGACAGTGGGCTCGGAGATGCTCTGTTGATGACGCGTGGACGTCTGTGCACCCTTGGATCATTAGGATCCAACGGTAACTGGATATGGCGCTCCTGGGCGACGTGGCTACATCCTCTCCGTTGGATGAACTCCGGGAAGGAACATCCAACGACGACTATACGTTCTTCCTCTGCTGCAGGCAGCTGCGTTATTAGAGCTCCGGCGACGAAGCTCCTCCTCCGCCTCTTGTTCTTGGACAAAGTGGACCTCCCCAGAGATCCCTGAGGGTACGTCGAGATAGCTGGAGGTTCGAGGAAGACGTCGGACCTCGTGGCGTAGACCATCGGAGCTTGGATCATGACGGCGACGTTGACGAAGTGAGCTCCGGTGGTGCTCCGGCCGTTGAAAGATTCGATGACCTGCATAGTTATCACATAACCGAAGCAAAAGGCGTGTGTGCGTGAATGAAGTGAAGGGCTTGCGTGCGACGAGAGGTGGAGCCCTTGTGCTCTTCATCTCCGGTGAAGGGAGATGGCGGTGGAGGTCAGGTAGTGGGGAAAGGGATTTGATGATCGGAGACGTGTGCGTGAACGGTGGAGGGTTGGCGAAACTAGTAGGGGGTTCAATGGTGGACTAAGATGGGTGTAGCGTCCTAATTAAATACGAGAAGACAGAGACAAAATCACAAGAGAATCGAAGGAGCTCACCTTGAGCTATGGCTGGGCGAAGGCTTGGGCTGCAGCTCAATTCGAGCCCCGGGTCGTCGTTGAACCTCCTCAGCCAGTGGAGGCAGCTCAAGCGGGCTGGGAGCGCCGCAACGCCGCCATGGTCGGCGACGGGTCGACGCCGGAGGCGAGAGTCGTCATCGCTCGATCTCTCCACCTCCCCCTGTCACAGGGAGGTGGAGGAGGGTTGGGCTTCGCCCCGCGTAAAGGCGGACCAGGTGATGAGGCGGAGAACAAGGGGTATTTGAAGGTGGGAGTTGGTGGTTTGGCTGGTGAAATTGTGGGTTTCGAGGGCACGCATGGGGCGAAGGAGAGGGATTTGTGGGTAGTGGCAGCATGCGCGAGGATGAAGGATGATGGGGGTGGACCGTGAGGCGGTTGGCGAGGGGAGAGGTAGTCGGAGATGGTGGAGGAAGTGGAAAAGGGGAACATGGTTTGCGTGGTGGAAATCGTGGAGGAGAAGGCTGACCAGAGGTTGACGACGACCTGGTGGCCGTTGGATCTGGAGATCCAACGGCTGACGATTGGGCGCGAAAGAGAGGGTACGATTTGATCCAGGGTTGCTCAATCGGATGACGTTTGAAGGCGCAATGTGTCATGTTGTAAATGCAGCGCTAGCGGGCGGCTGAGATGTGAGATGGGGGTGATCGAATGGTGGGGACCTTAGGTGGCAATAGATGGGTGGTGATCCAAGCGTCAATGACGAAATCGGATGGCGCACACCGCTCCACTTGTCAAGCTATGGGCGAGGCGCTTACGGGTGGTACAGATCAGAGATGGGGGAAGATCAGACGGTAGGGAATAAGGGAGCACGTGGAGAAAGCAAAACCGTTGGATCAAGAAGAGGATCCAATGGCTGGAATCAAGGGCGGCAAGTGCAATGAGGCTGGGCCACGTGGCTCAACCATAAAAGGCCACGTGGCCCAATCAAATTATCCCAAGAGTAAATGTGAGATATGAGGAGTCAAATGGCCGAATTTGAGAAAACTCAAAACATGAAAGTTGTAGATCTCGTTGAGATCCACAGGTTTTATGTTGACCAAAAATGGAGATGAGTCAAATGAAGACACAAAATATTTTTAGGGGTATTTTTAAGGCTAAAAATACCATAGATTTTAATTTTGACATTTTTTTTGTGATTTTTAATTTATTCAAGACTCTGATAATTACAAGACATTAACTGATTTTTATTGACCCAAACTTAAGCAAGTGGGTTAAAAATAGAGAAATAAGATGATGAAACCGAGTTCCATTACCCCCTATACTTAAACTATGCTTGTCCCCGAGCATCAAAGAGAATGAAAATACTGGATTAACCCCCTTGTGCATGTGAGTACATGATCCAATTTGTTCAAGTCTACTCAACTTTAGAGGTCCAGAATTCTAGAGTTCAACCCAGCCTTAATCAAGAGGCACCCAATTCCTCTAATTATCCAGACTCTCTCTGATGTACATATACACTAAGGATATGACATTTAGTGTTGACTGCGATCACGAGAGTAGAGTCAAAACGTCACCCGAAGTCTTGGTCCAAGAAATTCTCCTAAGGACACAATCCTCAACACTAGGGAATAAATCAAATCTTGCATCCAGTCCACCGTCTCTTTAGTTGTCAGACTTAGAAAATATAGATGGAAGGTCAGTAATGGAGGGCAAGAGATTGTGTCATTTCTTATCTCCCTCTCATTGGAACAATGATTCTTTCTAGTGCCTTTTTATGCAACACAATTTTTTTGGTGTTGATCAATGCGTCCGTCAAGAGAAGTTGGAGCCGTATGCACTTGTTTTCCTGGGAATATACCGGGGTGTGTCTTTTTTGAGTACCTATCGTACCTTCGACACCAAGACTTGTAGCATTTACGATGCGGAGCCCTTTTTTGGTGCAAGCCCGACTCCTGGTCCTAATAGCGGTGATCCAAATGGACACTTTGAAATGTTTGGGAGCGCTCGCCTTTGGTGGAAGCTCTTTGAAATGTAACTTTGTGGAATGAGAGCTTTTCTTTGAAATTTCATTGATTTGTAGTATATTTGCTAGCTCCTCTGCTTTTACCAAGAGTTGGCGCACACTGATCAACATTTTTTCTTTATTTCACACCTTGGCACTTAGGCCAATGTCAAGAGAATAGTATCAGAACCAAGTTCTCATACTGGCTAATATTTGCTGACACTCAGGTTTCATGAAGCCTCCAAAGATTTTATCCCATCCTCGAGCATCATTAGATCAAGTCCAGACTCGAATCCCTCATCCTAATCCCTCAAGTGAAAAGTCAACTCATCTCATCGAAACCGCAGTCGTGCATGTGATGTGTTGATCATATTCTTATTGTCTGAGACTAAGCATGAAATATACCATGCAAATCTAGAAATCTAGGGGAATGTGGATGATTAAGTCTAAGACCCTGATGACTAAGGCTGGTTATCCTAAAATCTCAAGACCTCACAAATCAAGCTTCCTTGAACATTTCAGATCCTGGGTGGAAGTGTAAAAAGTAGAGGATTAATCCAACCCCTTCATTCAAAAACACACATTTTTAAGCTTCAAGAGATATTAGTACTGCCTAAACTCAATTAAGTAGATGCATCTGCATTCAGCCAGTATGGATGTAAGTATAGGCCGGAGCCCGTTGCTTGAGGACGGGGCCTTACGCGATGTCCTCTAAACCATCCAATCTGCTAAGGGCGAACCCCCACTGAACGCGGCTACTTAATTGGGTTTAGTAGTCACTAATGACTCCTAAGGGGTTTTTGGATTTTCTCATTTTTATAGATTTTAATAGAAGGTTAGAACACTGGTTAGACTCAACTTTCCTTGAAAAGAGAAAGAAGCTTTCAAAACCATGTCACACAAATAAAAATTTTCAAAACATTTTCAAAAGATTTTTCAAAACAAGAAAAACACATTTTCAAATCATTTTAGAAAATATTTTTATAAAATAGTGTAACATAATATAGAGAAGCTGTGAAAACATTTGAGTCCACTTAGTTCAAAGGATTTTACTTTAGCCAAAAAGTTTTAAATTTTTTAAAATTTTCAGATTATAGCTAAAGTAAATATATTGTATATACGGTATACCCCCTATACTTAAACTTTGCTATTTCCTAATAGCACTAGATGATACAAGTCCATAGGTTCATTTAAATATAGAGAAATATACGGGAATCAAGGAGGGCTCCCCCTATACTTAGGTTAGAAATAACCTAAGTATAAAGGCAAGGAAAGATGAGTGGAGAAAATCACAGAGACTCGGGTCCCCCCTATACTTAGTCTGAGATTAGCCTAGATATAAAGATGACATTTGTTGTTGCGAGAGACCGAGGTGAACGAAGAAGATGGATGGATATACAAGTGAGCGGATGAATCTATGGAGATTAATGGAGTGACTAAGGCTCTAGGGAGTGTATCGAAGCAAACAAGGCTCAATCAAGCATGCAAGACCCTCAATTTCACCAACTCACACATGAAACCAACCGAAGTTGGTTTATTATCTTGTCGGGTTTATTGGTGATTAAAACATTATATCTTTACGCAAGAAAAATGTCAGGTAAGAATCAATGCGTAAACGAGGGTATTGCTCTCCCAAAACCAAAATTTTACTCCATTTTAGGTTGACTTGTAATAAAAAGTCCCAGTTATTATTTAAAGTTGTCAATGAATTAAGGTGATCACATAAATCAAGAAATCATCGTCTACCATTCATTCCCATTTTTCATTAACCTATGTGATCAAGCTAGGAGGGGAAATCGAGAAAAACCATGTATTCGATAAAAACCATGATCTAAGCTAAGCGATAAAACATGCAGTGACTTTGGCAAAAATCCGTGAAAATTTGGGCTGTTTGAAAACCAACATGATATGTATGTAAGTCGATAAAAGCCGCACCTATTATGCTTCTATTAGCGAGGTGGAATATCTTTTAAATTTGACTAAGTGAAGCGATGCTACATGCGTCTTTGATTAAGGTGTGTCCTACCTACGAGCAAGCACATAAAAATTTGAATGATAAAATAAGCTTGATGGGTCGCGTGCTTGGTCCTAGGTTGACACTTAAGTGGGGACGATCCCCACACAACCACATATATCGTTCGATTACAATCGTGAGTCCTCGATCGAAGACCGTTGTAAAAGACGAATATTACATGAATTGAAATAAAAATGCACGACAAATTTTTTTTCTTTCTTCTCTATTTGCTCCAAGTATGTTTTCGTGGCTCCTCGCAGCGGGAAGCGCCAGCTCCTTGCCTCCTTGAGTGATCAAAGGCCCTACCACAGAAACAAAGGTTAGAGATCAAATAAAAAAGAAAAATTTTGTAATGCAAAGTAGATGAACAAATTGACATATAAAATGAAACACTTAATTAAATAAATAAAAATCCAAATAATACAAAAAATAAGCCGTGTCCCCGGCAACAGCGCCATTTGATAAACCGCGAAATCCGGCCCTTTAATAATGTGGAATTAGCACTGAAAATGTCATCGCAGTCGGGCCGAATTGGGTCAATAAAAAACCATCTAAGTTGGATATGTCAAGGAATTCAGATGGTCCTACTTTATTTTACTTGACAAGAAACCAATGTCGAACTCAGAGACACTAGCCTCTCTCGTATTATCTAGATTTTTAATTATCCATTTAAGTGAACCATGCTAAAGCACTAGACAATGCATTTAAGAAAAGAATAAACATGCATTTTTTTATTTTAATTATGCAAATAAATATAATGAATGCAATACGAATGTGCCCTGGATCAGAATAATGAGCAACAAGAAATGAATCAATCTCTGGTTTAATTTCAAAAGACAAACTTGATGGTTATTTTACACAAGGCATAAGTTAAAGCTCTAAGAGACATATGACGAATAAAATATTCATCAAAATTACAGTGCTTAAAATGAGAAATGAGTATGCCATTAAAAGAACATCAAGTGGGCTTCGAAATGAAACTGAAATCAACTTAATCGGAGTTACGGTGCTCAAGATATATAAAAGAAGTCAAGGGAATTATTGAAAGAAAACATGAAATAAAATTACAAACATGTCCCTAAGAGGGACTAAAATGTAAATATGAAAAAGATCGGGACGTTCCCTGTAAATGACCCCCACACACAGGGGTATTTTTGCAATTATAAAAATCCACGAGGGTATCATTGCAAAATACCCACTACGCACGTGTGTTGCACGTGATATGGACATGTCTGCAAATTGGAGAAGAATGCGGGGCCTCCCTGCAAATTTCCCATGTCGCATGTGTCCAGCACGTGCTTTCTCAGGCTCGGATGTCTATGAGGCTCGGGGGAGGCTCGACGTTGGTTCGGCTAGGCTCGGATGCTGGTACAGGGTCGATGTAGGCTCGGGTCGACTCGAAGCTCCAGTGAGGCTCGGCGTAGGCTCGGATGTACGACCCTTCATGCTTGGACAGTGGGCTCGGAGATGCTTTGTTGATGATGCGTGGACGCCTGTGCACCCTTGGATCGTTGGGATCCAACGGTAACTGGATATGGCGCTCCTGGGCGACGTGGCTGCATCCTCGCCGTTGGATGAACTCCGGGAAGGAGAATCCAACGGCGACTGTATGTTCTTCCTCTGCTGCAGGCGGCTGCGTTATTTGAGCTCCGGCGACGAAGCTCCTCCTCCGCCTCTCGTTCTTGGACAAAGTGGACCTCCCCAGGGATCCCTGAGGGTACGTCGAGATAGCTGGAGGTTCGAGGAAGACGCCGGACCTCGTGGAGTAGACCATCGGCGCTTGGATCATGACAGCGACGTTGACGAAGTGAGCTCCGGTGGTGCTCCGGCCGTTGAAAGATTCGATGACCTGCATAGTTAGCACATAACCGAAGCAAAAGGTGTGTGTGCGTGAATGAAGTGAAGGGCTTGCGTACGACGAGAGGTGGAGCCCTGGTGCTCTTCATCTCCGGTGAAGGGAGATGGAGGTGGAGGAGGAGGTCAGGTAGTGGGGAAAGGGATTTGGTGATCGGAGACGTACGCGTGAACGGTGGAGGGTTGGCGAAACTAGTAGGGGGTTCAATGGAGGACTAAGATGGGTGTAGCATCCTAATTAAATACGAGAAGACAGACAAAATCACAAGAGAATCAAAGGAGCTTACCTTGAGCTATGGCGGGGCGAAGGCTTGGGTTGGGGCTCAATTTGAGCCCCAGGATGTCGCTGAACCTCCTCAGCCAGTGGAGGCAGCTCAAGCGGGCTGGGAGTGCCGCAACGCCGCCATGGTTGGTGGCGGGTCGACGACGGAGGCGAGAGTCGTCCTCGCTCGATCTCTCCACCTCCCTCTGTCACAGGGAGGTGGAGGAGGGCTGGGCTTCGCCCCGCGTATAGGCGGACCAGGTGATCAGGCGGAGGACAAGGGGTATTTGAAGGTGGGAGTTGGCGTTTTGGCTGGTGAAATCGTGGGTTTCAAGGGCGCGCATGGGGCGAAGGAGAGGGATTCATGGGTAGTGGCAGCATGCGCGAGGATGAAGGATGATGGGGGTGGACCGTGAGGCGGTTGGCGAGGGGAGAGGTAGTCGGAGATGGTGGTGGAAATGGAAAGGGGGAACGTGGTTTGCATGGTGGAAATCGTGTAGGAGAAGGCTGACCAGAGGTTGACGACAATCTAGTGGCCGTTTGATCTGGAGATCCAACGGCTGACGATTAGGCGTGAAAGAGCGGGTACGATTTGATCTAGGGCTGCTCGATCGGATGGCGTTTGAAGGCACCACGTGTCATGCTGTAAATGCAGCGCTAGCGGGCGGCTGAGATGTGAGATGGGGGTGATCGAATGGTGGGGACCTTAGGTGGCAATAGACGGTGGTGATCCAGGCGTCAATGGCGAAATCGGATGGCGCACACCGCTCCACTTGTCAAGCTATGGGCGAGACGCTTACGGGCAGTGCAGATCAGAGATGGGGGAAGATCAGACGGTAGGGAATAAGGGAGCACGTGGAGAAAGCAAAACCATTGGATCAAGAAGAGGATCCAACGCCTGGAATCAAGGGCGGCAAGTGCAATGAGGCCGGGCCACGTGGCTCAACCAGAAAAGGCTACGTGGCCCAATCAAATTATTCCGAGAATAAATGTGAGATATGAGGGGTCAAATGGCTGAGTTTGAGAAACTCAAAACATGAAAGTTGTAGATCTCGCTGAGATCTACAAGTTTCATGTTGGCCAAAAATGGATGAGGTCAAATGAAGACACAAAATATTTTTAGGGGTATTTTTAAGGCTATAAATACCACAGATTTTAATTTTGACATTTGTTTGTGATTTTTAATTTATTCAAGACTCTGATAATTACAAGACATTAACTGATTTTTATTGACCCAAACTTAAGCAAGGGGGTTAAAAATAGAGATATAAGATTATGAAACCGAGTTTCATCAACGACGTTGTTTATTGCCTCTTTCCTATCAGTCTCCATGTAAAAGCGTTTTTTTCTTGTTTATTTATTAGATGTTCTATGTTTTAAAAAAACAGGTAATCACAGCTTGAAGATGCTGACAAGCGTGCATTCACCGATCCACATTTTCGCAAGGGAGTAGTTAGGAATTTTGAGATACGACCAAACTTAAAGGTTAAAATTGCCCTGTAATTAGCACATGGAACATTTTAAGACGAATCTTAGATTGTTAATCTCCCCTTCATCCCAATTCACGGCTCACCATATAGAATATCAAAAGGGGGAAAAGGTGTCGGTTAGTAAGTCTTAGGGCAACAAGTAGGGATGAAAACGGTCGGATACGGATACGAATATATGTATAATCATATCCTTGTCCTTTTTAAGATACGAATACGAATGCGGATACGAATATTTACATATGTGAAATATTTGTTGTCATATCCTTAAAAATGAATACGGATGTAAAACGAATAGGAATCAGATACGAATAATAACAGAAATATTTTATAGATCAACTAAAATATAGATGTTTAGGATGATTTAAACATAAAACAGATGTACCGGATATTGTGATTTCATAACAATTATATCAACAATAGTAAATGCAATTATAAAATATTATTGTGCACATTTATAAATAAATCTATAACTTTACTTATATTCGAAAATGAATATACAAATACAAATGTGAATATTAGCGAATGTCAAAGTAACATCCATATCCGCATACATTTTAGAACAAATACGAATGTCAAAATATGTATTAGATGAATACGATAGCGGATCGAATACTAATATATTCACAATCTTTTTCAACCCTAGTAACAAGTGGGCATGAAAAGGGGGTTTCCTATTTAATTATCGCACGATCAAAGACACTGAGAGAGACAAATACTTCAAATTGCGCTGACTAGTCGAGATCGAGAAGGGCCCTTACCTCCTTGTCTCCTCCGGGAGGGAGACGCCACCCTTCAGCGGCTGGAGCGCTTCATGGTGCTCTCCCCTCCGAGGCAATCGGGCTCGAGAAGGGCCCCAATCTCGTCTCCATCGGGAAGGGAGGTACCGCCCGCTAGTGGTCGGAGTGTTTCGAGGTGCTCTCCCCTACCAAGTCCAGCGAGCTCGAAAAGGGCCCCTACCTTCCCGTCTCCTCCGAGAAGGGAAGCGTGCACCGCCGGCTAGTGGCCGGAGCGAAGTGCTCTTCCATTATTTTTGAAATCGGATCGGACTAGCCGGTTCGACCGGTCCGACAGGTGAACCGAGCTTGGACTGATCCGGCTAACCGGTTCTTGCAGGTTCGGTTAGAATTTTAAATTTTAAACAATCCATTCGCTTCAACCTAGTTTAACCAGGTTAAACCAAAGTTGAACCGCATTTAATTTTTAATTTACTTAAAAATAATGTTGGTAGTGGAAGTTGTGACGCCCCGCCCCTCCGGCTACCGAAACCGACGAGATGGGAGCGTCGGATCTATGGTCCAAATACGCCCATGATCTACGATACTCAGCAAACCATCTTATGCACAATAGATTAACATTTGAAATATAAATAACAACGGGTGAATATCATAAAATGGAAAGAAAAATGCAACATCCATTCTCATTAATACTCATCAAGTCCATGTCCATGATATGAGATACATCAGAAAATCTCAAACTTTATAGAAAAACTCTCCACATATCTCACTACAATGTCTCTCGGTAATAACATAGAATAAAGCGGAAGTAAGTAAATTACTCTAAGCAGGAGCATCCTGTCTGATGCAAATATGACAAAAAGAAGTCCGATCTCCTCAAAAGAGCACTACTGTGGCGGTTGTTGCTCAGGTACACCTGTTGGGTTCACATGAGGGTAACGTTATGAGCAATTGCCCAGTAACGAGACAAATATTATAACGACTAAAATAGGGGTAAGAAAAGAATGTATACCCAAATTTATTTAATGGAATATGCATGTATTGAAACAATTCAGAAAGAACGCCAAGTCATTTAAAATCACATTCGATCACATTGATTTTATAAAAAAAATAATCGATTAAGTTCTACCACAATGATCATTGATATTTTGACGAGTTGGTTAGAGCCCACAATGATATACAATATTTGGCATCCGATCATCAATTATTTATCCTTTCTCATATTATTTTAGCACACGCAAGTACGCGACTCGCATGCCTCCGCTACGCGGGAACTTGTTTGTCATCACGGATAAACCTCCAAGTATTTCAACCTCCAATTCTCCAACTTCAAACCATATCCCGGAACACCTCTCACAATAATAATATTCGAGGTAAAATTCGATGCGGCCACATCAAATTTTAATCCGAATCTTAAAAATGTGTATAAGTGAGAAACCGAGAACGCCAACCACGCCACCTGCCTACTCCGTCGAGCGACTCCGGATGCTACCGGGCTGCTAGGTGCAACGTGTCATCCAACTCGTCCGTTGGGGTCGCGACCTTCATGGCATCTAACCGAGCACAAGGGTGTATGTGCAATCCCATGCAGTGCCTATCTTCATCTACCCGATCATCGTGATATCTTATTGACAGGTGAGTACTTTCAATCTACATAATTAGACGATCATAGTTCACACAACCAATGGAGTTTTCAAGATTCAATTCTATTATGATAATTCCACCAAAGTGAATACTCTCCTCATCTTAATTATCAAATGATAATGACCATTACTTGTTTAAGTTATCTAAATCTCATGGAATTTACTTGAGTAATCATCTTGCTCGTAATTGAGAAAATAAGAGATCTCATCATATCAGTTATTTAGGTAACAACAACAAAAAACATACGGATATATGCATGTATCAAACATGTTTTTTCCATTTAGGATACAATATCTTATATTCTCCAATGTCTAATGGGATTATGAGACGTTAAATCTCATAATCGTCGAGATTTTAGAAATTTAGAGGTTATCATTAATAATAAGGATGCATTACATAATTATCCCTTTAAAGATAATGTATATCATAAAGTAACACTTAAGCCCAACTCGTGATTAAACAAAATCCAACCATGCTCTAGCGTTACTAAGATGATATTCAGTCGTAAAGAGCCATCTTCCTATGTTACACTTTATTTATCTATACTATGATCTAAAATCACAAGTTATGAAATAAGGTAACTGACATACCATGCAATTCTTATCTGACTCATTGGCTACTAGGACTAAAAGAACCGTACATAGCATAATACTTCACGTGTATTTTGTTTCGGCTTCGATCAATTAGAGACCAATCATTATTATTATCTTAATTTGTATGCAAAACACAATTGGGTGGATGTAACGTAAATAGTAGATCATCATAAAACCAATAATAACATTAACTTTACGTTTGAGATAACGTTTCTTGGAATTCAAAGCGTACACCCAGTAATATCTCTCTACATACGTTAGAACATGGCCATTAAGCTCATGTATTAACTAATGGAAATCCATTAACGTGTATTATGTTTATCAAGTAACGTGCATAGAAAACAAAAATTGCCTCTTAATCATAGTATAGAAAGAAGCATAGTCTTCTATGTTGTATGGTAATTCATCATGCGAGTGGGTGGTATATGCTTCATCATCAAAGCAAAGACAAGTGTGTCATCATGTGTTAGAGACAGGACACGCACACATACTAATATATAAAAAATTTGGCGAACATCATGTATCAACTCTACCCTGTCACTGGATTTAAAACATTGCGTCATGGATTCTATTATGCACGTTTAGACAATATGTATATGTACGGATAACCAAGAAACTACCCTTTTTATATCTTATTATATATATATGTTAATCAACAATACACGATAATATATGAGTCATGCCATAAACACCTAAGGCTTTGAAGTTTGAAACATAGGATCAAAAATCGTATGAAACCAGAGGGTATAACATCGTTACTCATATATGAAGCACATCGTAGCATTAACCAAGGCTCTAAAATACGTTCAAGTATATGGGGACAAAAGTACGTGGAAACCAACAGCAAGAGGGGGTATTATCGTTACCTCCGAGGATGTTCCCTCGGGATCTCCTCTCACACGGAATGGTATTTCCGTCGCTCGATCGCAGCACGGAGGCGTGCACCACGGTGACCTTGAGCTTTCCTACGTGATGATGGTCGCGGATCTTCAATCGAAGCTCCTTCTCCGACGTCAACGGCGGCCCCCCGATGACTTCACTAACCAAGATGGTGGTGCTCCAATGAGAGGGAAGGATGGTGGTGGCTAGGGCTTTTAGAGAGCAGCCTACCATCTCCTATTAATAGAAGGAGAGGTGAATTTGGATCTCGATTCGGATCCGGTTCGGATCCATATATGGGTCCCGACTATGATTCTTAAAACAACGATAACTTGAGCTAGGAATATCGGAATTAGGTGTTCTTAGGCTCGTTAGAAAGATCTCGACGAGATCTACATAATGGTGTGATTATTTAAATTTTTAGGATGTCAAAAATACTCCAGATTTTTGAAAAAAAAAATCGAGGTTTCACAGAAGTTGAACCCATGACCTTTAGTTACCAATTTCAAACTTCTAACCAACTACTCAAACATAACTTTTTAGTTTAATGGATTTTAAATATAATTAAACTACTATTATGCTATAAATCAACTAGTTCAAATAATATGTATGTGTGTGATATGTATGGCATTTGATGGTGCATACGAAAAAAATATTTTATGTATAATGTGAAATATATACGATGTCTATGTATGTTATTTATATTTCAAGTATATTTAAGTGTATATTATATAAATATATATTATTTTGTTTTGGTTTAATTATTTGGTTCAACCATGTTTTCTTCATCGATCCGGTTCAATCTGATTTTAAATAATAAAAACGTCATAATCTGATTGAGTCGATTTGATAACATGGTTCAATCTGATCCAACCATTTCGGTAAGGTTTTCGGTTCGGTGTTCGATTTGGTTTCAAAAATATAGCTCTTCCCCGCTGAGGCAGAATATAGAGGGAGAGAGGGATGTTAAATATATACCGTTAGATTTTTTGCGGTTCAAAAAGGTAATTTGTGAAAATACCTAAGCTTTTTGATATTGCACAAATGCCCTTCTACTCTGTGTAAAGTTCATGTACAACTTATAAATATAAGGGATTGGAGAACCTACGCTCATGTGTAGGTAATTTTCCTACGCTCACCCATTTTCTTCTCATTTTTTTGATTTTTTGAAATGAATCCTTAGTAGATTTACTTAGAATATTAAATGAAATATGCATTTCAAATTTCATGCAAAATAAAGATCCCTTGCATCTCCATCGGAAGGGGTCGATTTTCGCAAATCTGAGACCGTTAAAATTTGACTATCTTGATGGATAAGTTAGAAGTCTCGAAATAAGTTGAAATTTGAATGACGCAATGGTGATATATTGTGATCTAAATCTCCCAATGATTCAATTAAAAAAATTAAGAGAAAAAATAGTGAGTGTGGAAAATTATCTACACATAGGTGTAAGCTTCTTTTTCCTTAAATATAATATTATTTACGTGTATAATTTTTGTTTATTTAAAAGATACTTGGATTAATTTTTCTTCTTCTTATATTTTAGCATGAATATCCTCACACGTATTAAATATTACACAAGTACCCTTCCATTCAGCATAATTGTATGCATACCCTTTTAATGTCGTATGATCTCCTCTATTTAATGCCAATACATAAGAGATAAATGAGTTATCTTGCATGAGAGATAAATGAGTTATCTTCGAATCTTCTTAAGATCTCGTGTACCAAATTGTAGTCGATTTAACGACCAAAACTACATGGACTTATAATTTGAATATTGCATTTATAAATTATGACATGATTATATTTTAAAAACTTACATGGTGCAGTAAAAATAAATTTCACCAACTAAATGTATCACTCAAACAAAAGATACCACGGATATAAAGGGACCCAAGTATCATTATCAAACCTATAAAAGACATATTATATGTAAAAATTTAAAAAGCAATTATAAGTATGCAAAATCGAAAAATAGTGTATATTATAAAATGTTAATAGGCATGGATGAAGATTGTTAATATAATATATCAGTATCCGATCTGTTATCGTATTCGTTATATATATAGGGGTTGATGGGGCTGCCTCCAACATGGCTGCCCTGTCTCATTTTTGCGCAATTTTTTCGAGTTTTTTTGAAAAATATCATCATATATATTCAACCCTATATCCCTCCTATATGCTATTCGAATTTCGTCAGAAACAGAGATTCCTACGGCATCCATCCAGACAGGGTCGATTTAAAAAATCATGCGACCGTTAAAAAAATGACGTCTGGATGGAGGCCGTAGGAGTCTCTGTTTCTGACGAAATTCGATTGGCATATAGGAGGGATATAGAGATGAATATACATGGTGGCATTTTCCAAAAAAATAAAAAAATTTTACGAAAAATGGGGTGGGGGCATGCATGTTGGCTGCCCTTGGGGGGCAGCCCCATTTTTCCCATATATATATATATATATATATATATATATATATAGGGATTGGGGAGCCTACACTCATGTGTAGGTAACTTTCCTACACCCACATCTTTTTTCCTCATTTTTGTTCATTTTTTTTGAAATGGATCTTCAAGGGATTTACTTAGAATATTAAATGAAATATGTGTTTCAAATTTCATGTAAAACAGGCATTCCTAACAGCTCCATCGGAAGGAGTCGATTTCAGCAAATCTGAGACCGTTAAAATTTGACTATCGTGATGGATAAATTAGAAGTCTCGAAATAAATTGAAATTTGAATGACGCCATGGTGATATATTGTGATCTAAATTCCCCAAGGATTCAATGCAAAAAAAACAAAAAATTTGAGGGAAAAAGATGTGGGTGTAGGAAAGTTACCTACACATGGGTGTAGGCTCCCTTTTCCCATATATATATATAGAGAGAGAGAGGGGCGATCTTATGAGATGGAATTTTGGTGAGATGGGAGATGGGGCATTCTGGACCACTAGTTCCAACCAGGAGAGAGAAAGGCAGGAGAGAGAATACAACAACTTGTGGTCCAGAATGTCTCATCCCACCATCTCACAAAATCTCATCTCATAGGATCACTCCTCTATATATATATATATATAGGAAATATTTCAGATGAGGTGCACCTTTCCTTGCTATAAGGAAAGCCAGTCATCTCATTCGTCTATTCTACATCAACGGTTCTGGTTAAAACAACCTATGCAATTGGAAAACCACCGGTGGTTTTTCTATATTTAGTATGATTGCATTTAAATCGGGTTGTAATCGCAATAATCATGCAATCTCCGTATGTTCACCGTAGAGGCGTTCACGAACTCGCTACTCTTCTTTGAGGCAGAGAGGTCCGTTTCTTCCTCATGATCTTCACCATCGTCGCTCTCTCCTGGGGGCTGGTGGGTTCGCATTCACGAAACAGGACAAGGGTGAGCTCTCCAAAACACTTGTACGGTCTGTCACTACCGGAGGGGGCTAACGGCGCATGATGGTTGGAGGTCGCGGCGATGTTTCTTTTATAGGGTCAAGAACGGGCGATGGAATCAAATCGCGGAGGATCTAGAGATCGCTGGTGGACGGGATTGGATTGGGGATTGAGGGAGGAGATCGGCGAGGGGCGAGATACGCGCGGTGAGATACGGGAGAAGGGCGGCGCGACGAAAATTGGAGCGATGACGCCGGAAATCATGGGGGTTTCATTTTGGGAAAGGGGGCTGCTGGGGAAGACAATCTGTGGACCGTCCGATCGGCCGAGACATTGAAGTCTCGTACCCCTTCGGCCTCGAATCCGATGATCCTGTATGGCTATGCCTATGTTATCTCCGAGATGGCACTGCCAGAAGATTTACCCTCATCTGCAATCGTGACCACGTCCCCCTAAGCTCTTCACCCGCAACATCGAGTTCAATGACTTCTACCAGCGTGCGGGCACTGGCTTCCGTGTGTTGCCACTGCTTGGGAAACATTGAGGTCGTTGGCATCAACATCACCTCCAGACACCACCGAGTCCTCCTCCACTTGGCTTACGATTGCTACAACAATTCCGATCACTTGTTATGTCCATAGTCAACGTAATCCTCGTGGATCCGCTCGTGTTCTTGCACATTAAGACCGTGTTCGCAATCGTTGGATGCGAAGGAGTTGTCGTATTCACCATCGAAGTCTGCAGCTTCGGCATCTACGTGTCTGGATGCAATAGTTGATTCTGAAGGTAATTATTCAACATGGTTTATATCATTTAGGTTTTTTCTTACATTCGATATTTTATCCCTTATTTTAATTATTAACATCAATGAAAATTTTAAATGAGATTTCATACTCGTAAAGACTAAACAACCTCAATGCACGAATAAAAGATAATACCTATTAACCATTTTAGTAATTATAGTCAAGAATTTATATTTTATGTACAGATCTACCCATTATTTTTACTTGATCCTGGAATTTTGTATTTCATTATCACAAATTTGTGAAACATGGTTTAGTATTGTAATATACGTATTTAAATTCCACAGGTTCATTATTGAATATTCCATTTTTAAGTATCAAGTATTTAATTCACAAACGCTTATTTTTTAAAAAAATATTTTGTAACATACTCGTTTAAATTTCACAGCTTGTTTATTAAATATCTTATTTTTAAGCAACTAGTATGTTATTTACAAATATATTTTTGTAAATAAATAGCTTAGTTTTGTAAATTACATACAACTTTTCATAGGTTGTGTATTTCCGAGTACAAAAACAAGTGTTTCAATAGGTGTTTACATATCTCAATAATTTTTTTCCGTTTGGAATAACTCAAATATTTGTAACTTTGCTTCAGTAAATTCACGTCAAACACCATTTTTTGTAAAATACTCCCAATAAGTTTCGGCTAGCAATTATAAATTTTATCAATTTAAAGTCAAGATATGTAATTCCAAGTCAAGTATTTGTAAAAAATGTGTCACTTTTGTATTTTTCTCATCAATATATCATTTCTTTATCATTGAATAGACGCAAAAATATTATAAAGAGCAATATAATTTGTAAGAAGTCCATGATCTTTTAATTTTCCAATCCATCATTTACATTTTCGAAAGGTGTTATTTTGTATTATTTTACCAATGTTTTGTATTTTAAGGTTTTAATTTGTAAATCTCAGTAAACTAAATCAAACATAACGTCCCTACCAGTTGTGAATTCATACGTTATCCTCAAGTTTGATTTATAATGTAAACTTTGTTTTATTAATATTGTGTTATGTTCAGTCGTATAGTAATATTGAGACATATATTTCATATAACTGATTAAAATTGTAATATAACTGAAAACAAATACCTAGAGGAATTGATTTATTTTGTAATGTTTTGCAGTATTTTGTATTGTGCCTCTTTATTTCGTAAATCTGAGTAGTTTAAAGTAAATACTCAGACACTCTTAGTTTCAAATTCATATGCTCTTTTTGAGTTTGAGTTATTTTTGTAACCTTTACTTCGGATATTGAAATTTCTGAATATTGTGTTGTTATACATACATATTGTAAAATGGGAAGTTAGTTCGCAAGTTACTGGTAGAAATTGTAAAATAAATCACACTATTTGCCAGTACGAAAGAATTTATATTGTATTCTTTTGCATTGTTTTGTATTGTATTCCTTTTTTTTGTAAATCACAGTAACTTTAAGTGACCCAACGACATTCTCAGTTTCAAATACAAAGGTATACGGTAAGAATAATCTATTTTAGGAATTTTTTCAGTAGTTAGTCGAATTAATTTTATAACTTTTTGAATTTTTAAAAATCGTAAAATATATGTTTTCAAATTTCACACGCTCAATCACCTAACCTTTACTTCGGATATTGAAATTTCTGAATATTGTGTTCTTATACATACATATTGTAAAATAGGAAGTTAGTTCGCAAGTTACTGGTAGAAATTGTAAAATAAATCACACTATTTGCCAGTACAAAAGAATTTATATTGTATTCTTTTGCATTATTTTGTATTGTATTACTTTTTTTTGTAAATCACAGTAACTTTAAGTGACCCAACGACATTCTCAGTTTCAAATACGAAGGTATACGGTAAGTATAATCTATTTTAGGAATTTTTTCAGTAGTTAGTCGAATTAATTTTATAACTTTTTGAATTTTTAAAAATCGTAAAATATGTGTTTTCAAATTTCACACGCTCAATCACCTCCTTAATTTTAGGAAGTATTTAATTCTAATACCACTCTTAGATTTTCTTTGGTGGTTTTAATCTCATCCATTAGATCCAGATCATACGGTCTTTATGAGTGGCTTTCCATGATGCATGGAAAGGTGCACCTCATTGGAAGGGCCCTCTCTCTCTCTCTCTTTCTATATATATATATATAGGGGATGGGGAGCTTGCACCATGGTGCAAGCAAGTTCCATGCACCGGAATTCTCAGCCGCTGGATCAAAATATATCCAAGGGATGCGATCAATCCTCTTTCCCCCCAAAAAAATCTCATTCCCAATGCAAAGGCTGCCCATGCCGTGTGAACGGTGTCCTTTCTCCTGAATCCCTTCTCCTTCTCGCCCGAACCTCTCCCCCTCTTATCAATGGTCAGGGCAACGGCACATGACCCTCCACGCTCTCCAGCACCCACCTCCGGCGAGGAGGCCGTGAGCCCCTTCAGCTCTCGTCGGCGGTAACCCTAGCGAGAAGTCCATTGCACCCCTCACCCTCTTGCCGGCAGCAACCTCTTTCGATCGTCCACCACACACCTTCCCCTCCTGGCTCTTGACCATCCTTCCCCTCTCCTCTGTTCAGCCTAACAAGTAAGCCCTTTTGTTAGTAGCATCCGGTTTGCATAGAGAATGGGTTTAGGAATCTTAATAGCACAAGCTTTAAATAGTTAACAGCATTAGCATCAAGGTCAATGATTTGGCCAAATCAAGTGCGGTCGTATTGACTCACAAGGCGAGTCAACAGTCAGTGTATTGACCACACCAAATAATGACTAAATCAACAAATAACCCACAAGCAAATCAAGCAATGAAAAACAGGTGTGAGTTAAGATTTATTTTTAACTCTGCACAAATGATGTAAAGGGCAAGTATGCAGAGAGTTCGAACACAGGGAGCAAGCAGTGTAGTCCAAGCAAATGCTAAGTGTGTGAGTGTGTGATGTGTATACACTAAGCAAGCAAGTCAATCAATTTTTTGTGGGTTTTTAATTTTTAATAATTTTTTTTTATTATTTAATTTTTAATTTTGTATTTTGATTTTTGATTTTTTAATTTTTATATTTTATATTTTTTTTTCTTTTTCAAATATTGGAAAACAAGGGGATATAATACAAGGCAAGGTGAGATATTTATAAAAAATGCACAAAAATACTCAAAAATTCAGAAAATAAATGTTTTTGGTATTTTTAAGGTTTTTTACTGTTTTTGTGATTTTTGGGGCTTTTTCAAGATGTTTTTGGTATTTTTAAAGTTTGAAATAATGCAAACAGTGGAAATAAGGGCTGGCTGTGACAAAAATGCAAGTTAAAAATACCAACCAGTAGCAAAAATATTTCACACTATTTTTCTAATAAAAGTAATAAAATAAGGAAGAAACAGAAGCTGAGTTTGCAATTTTTGGGGTTTTCTACTATTTTTTATATTTTTTTGAAGTTTTTGAGTGTTTTTCTATTTTTAGTGTTTTTCTTTTGAGATTTTTAGTGGTTTTTGGACTGACACTAAAAGATAATAAAATAGACACTACGTGATTTTTTTGGAATTTTTAGAGGTGTTTTGATATTTTTTTGGTATTTTCTAAGGTAGACAGTGCACAAAATGAGAGTTTTTGATTTTTAATAAATATAAAACTAAAATAAAATCAAAAACTAAATAGGTGGCGTGAAAGTATAGGTGCACAGGAGCTTAAGTCTCTTTTTGTGGAATTTTTGGAGTTAGAATGATATTTTAATTAATTAGAACAAGACTCCAATCATCAAACAGTGCTGGCAAGGGCATACATGCAAATAGTAAAACATCCAGGGGCTTGTACGCAATTTTTCCACAAAATATTACTCTGAATCTTGCATTTTAAGGATTAAACATGAATATCCAAACCCGCAAGGGTAGATGTGCAACTTACCCACCAGGGCGCGTGACTTGCACGCGCCTGGGAGGGGTATTTTTGCAATATTACAAAGCTCAGGGGGGTTCGATGCAAATTCTCCAAAATATTACAACTTAACAGAAATGTTCATGGAGTTAAACGAAATACACAAACACCCGAGGGTACCTTTGCAAAATGCCCACCCCCTCACGTGTACAGGTCACGTGAGGTGACGTGGCGAGGGACCCAAACGCAAATAAACAAAGCCTAGGGGTTGTTTTGCAAATATTACAAAATATTTAAATTACAGACGAAAGTTTTTAGACTAAATATTAAATACAAAAATGCGCGAGGGTGAGGATGTAAAATACCCTCGGCGCGCGATCCAACGGCGATGAAGAGGCCACTTGACACGTGGCACGATCTGGACGGCCGATGACGCTTCACGTGCGGACGTCTGAGATCAGATCTCAGCTACGATCTGACGGTGGATGGGCGCGATGATCTGACGGTCCACGTTATATCTGGAGGGGCCTCCTCGATCGAACGGCGGCGACGGCGACTGGAAGAACGCGGCGGAGCCCCGGCTGGGCGAGATTCCTCGAGCTCCTCCGGCCGACTCCGGTGGCGTTTGAGCTTCAAACTCGGGCTGCGGCCTCCTCAGGCCCTCCTCTAGGCTCTGGAGTCGTCAAAAGACCACGGCGGAGGCCGTGGTGCTCGCGGGGTCCGGGCGGAGCTGTACAGCTTCGTTGGGCTCCGGCGAGCTCAAAACTCGAGCTCCAGACGTTGTGCTTCAGCGTTGACCTGCAAAAATGGTCAAAGGGTCCAGGGTAAACTGCCTGGACCCTTGGATGGTAGCGGGAAGGCGTGGAACGAGATGGGGATGCACGGCCGGAGGTGCACTCCGGCCGAGGTGCTTGATCGAGCGATTTAGTCGATGGAGCTTCTATTTTTTTGGGGGTTTTCGAAGATTAAGCTAACAGGAATAAGATGCGAGAAAGAAATAAGCGGGATGATGCCCTCGATGGCCTGAGCCAGAGGAAGAAGTTTACCTCGACGCCGGCGGTTGGCGGAGGTGCTGGAGTCGTCCTCGACCTCGGACGCCCTGGCTGAGAGGCTCGCGGCGAAGCTGTCACCTCCGGCGAGGCCTGGAGCGCAAGAGAGGCGGAGAGGGGTGGACCAAGGGGACTCAACCGAGGGGAGGAAGTGAGGGGGTCATATTTGAAGAGAAGCGAGGACGTGACTTCGAGGAGGTGTCACGGGTGGAGGAAGAAGATCTGGGTGGATCTGATGGAGCGGCGATGGAGATGGATCGAAGGGGCACAACTTCCATGAAGGAAGCGGTGGCAGAGGATGAGCGGCGCGACCTAGGAAAGTCCACCAAGGTGGGCCAAAAAACCAGGCGCCCGAGCTACAGTACCCGAAGGACGGACTGTTGACCCGCTGGTCAACAGTCGCTAGCTTCTGGTTGGTCCACGTGGACCAACCAGAAAAAGATAATAAAAAATGTTTTGTTAATTCGTTTAAAAATAGAAAAAGGCCGAATTAATTTTTGGGTAAAAAATAAAAAATGTTTAATTTTTTATGTAGTATTTTATTCCGATTTTTAATTAATTTTATGAGTTTTCTTTTTACAAGTTGCCTTTTTAACCCTATATAGGTATAATACCTATGGATTTTAGTATTTTATTTTATTTTATGTATTTTGTTTCTTTATTATTTTTATTTAGTATTTTATAAAATTATATCATACTTTTATATACCTGAATATATTTTTATTGTATTTTTCTGGTTTGTTTTGTGTATTTAATAAAATGTAAAGGTGTTTTATACAGGTATAAGTATATGTAATGTATCTATGTACTCTATTATACCAGTATTTTTATTTTGTATTTTATTTAGGTTTTTATTCTCATTTTAAGGTACATACTTATTATAAATAATATTTACAACATCATAAAGATATAAAATTGGATAAATAATGAATAAAGAATAAAGTGAATATTTTAATCTGTACAAGGTACAATGTGGGTCCAAAACTCAACTTTCAGACCGTAGCTCCGCCAAATGCGAAACCACCACCATTGGATAGATTATTTTATTCTATATACAATTAAAGGTGAGTAGGCTGCATTCGGAGTTTTTATTGGTGAGATACGGGTCTGGGAAGTTGGGATTTTGGATTCTTATTCAGACTATATCTTTTTATCTGTACGTTATTTTTCTGTGAAATCAATTTTGTATTTTTCTTTATTAAATTATCTACAACTTTTGTGTACAAAGTTTCTTTATTTGATGTACAAAAAGTGGAACCAAAAATAGGTCCCAAAATGAATAAAGAATGGATAGATTGTATAGGTATTTACACTGTATTTCTGACCTTATCTCCCCCTACTTTATTCCTTGTCGACCTATTCATCAAGATGCCTAGGTCTCGGGGGTTTTGGATCATAAAATATTTACAATATTTTATTCTTTTTCTTTTCTTTATTTATTCTATAATTTTGGCCTTAATTACAGTAATTTACACACTATTGAGATGCACATGCATGAATGCTAAGATGCTTGATTTAAGGCTATTTACAGGCATTTGCTAGGGTTTTAGGTGCCAAAATGATAGAATAAAGATGATGAAATGTGGATTCATCATCCCCCTATACTTTACCTTTGCTAGTCCCTAGCAAACACTTATGCAATAAGTGCAAAAAGAAAAGAAAGAAAAGAAAAAGAAGAACATGGATTTTACTTGATTATCAAACTTGTCTTCGCAAAATCAAAGTTTGGAGCTTAAGTCGGACCCTTGGGAATTTTAGTGCGGTCGGAACCTTAATGAGAACTAAATTTGAAATCCAACAGTCCTTGAGTATCCCAAAACTCTGTCCAAGTCTCCTCAATAGCCAGGTCAGAAATACTTCAACTCATACGCAAACTCTTACGACTATGAGTCTGACTCGTACAGTGTAAGTGATATGTAGCTCACCACCTCAGGAGTAGCAAAGAAACAACCTCCTCCAACCTGGTAACTCTAATCCCTCGGTCTAGCAACTCTTTCCTCGAGAAGCGGGGTATTCCCTTCTAAGTTCAAGTGCAACCGGCTCAAGAAGAGGGGGAAGAAGTATAGACTTTTGGAAGCTCAGCCAGTGTAGCTGAGTCTCCCGCTGCTAGCTTCATGAGATGTAACATGGATACCATAAGCTTTTGCTTTATTTGACTATATACATACTCCGGTGGGATTATTAAATTTTCAATCCGACCCACCACTTTTTTGGAGTTCTTTTTGCATTTTTTTTTTCAATTGCATCTGTACAACATATCTACATGAGCAGCATATACAAGAAATTTTCCTCTTGAGCCAGTAGACTATCCCTCTTTTGAAGCTTTATTGCAACCCACAGCTTCTGTCTTTAGACTTCATCACCACTAGACCAAGTTGAGGTGCACTTCCTTCACTATAAGAAGAAGAGAGGTTCCGCCTAGAAGTACTACCCTCATATGCTACCCCAAGCTAAAGGAAGCTGCCTCCTCACCACCTCATCCGTGGAGAGCTATGTGAAAGGTGCAGGTGTCCAAGTTAGGTCATTATCAACAAGAGTCGTGCGTGTGCTCCGGAATATTCTACTTAGGCAGTCAAGAATCCATTGAACCAAGTCTCGTGATCCTCAAAGAATTAAGTCAACTAGACCTGAAGTACCTCAAACCCAGTTCCTATGAGGTTCCTGTTATTAGGTAGATTTTAAGGTCCAATCAAGCTCCAATCTCCGGATTTTACTTAGACTTGTTCAACTATCAAACTCAATCCGAAAAATGCTCATGCTATGCAATGCAATGCAGAAAATATTTTTGTGATGCAATTTTCAAAGATTTTGAACTTTTTATGGATTTTTGAAAAGATGATGATGATGCATATGCAGATGCATTTTTTTTGTCTTTTTCAAAAAGATTTTTCAGATGTTTTTGGATTTTAATTTTGCAAATGTTTTTGGGATTTTTGAAAACAAAAAGTTTTGGCTGAAAACTAGGTTAAAATATGTACACGGGAGTGCTTCATATATATACAAGAAGTGGATTTTAAGCATTTACAAGGGTAAGTGATCAATTTTATGCATATACATACAAGATGGATTTTGGTGCGATGAGTGTATTCCTCAAACTTATTTGAAAACAATTTTCACACAATTTTTGAAAACTATAGTCCAAAATAGTTTTTACAAACATTTTTACAAACATGTACACTCATTTGAAAATCATTTTGCAATCGGTTTTTCAAAACAGTATATATAGGTTTTTCAAATATTTTTGCAACCATTTTTCAAACCATTTGCAAATCATTTTTCAAACATTTTATTTCACACAAAGAAAAGAAGTTTTACAAACCACACCTTTTTTTTTTTCAACGGTTGAAAACATGTAACAAAATATTTTCAAAATAGTTTTCAATAGATGTTCACAAAGATTTTCAAACTATTTTTCAAACATTTTGCAAAAAACATTTTCACCTGATTTATTAATCAGTAAATAGAAAAAGAAAGTGAGGAATAACCACATCTTTTTATTAAGGATTTTTAATGAGTTTTAAAGGATTATTAGCCATATTATTAGGAAAATACGAAAGTACGAGTTATGGCTAAAGTATATACGTAGTATATACGACCCCCCTATACTTAGCTTGAGCTATGTCCTCATAGATCGGAGAGAAAAGATAAGACATAACTCGTACTAAGTATAGACAAGTCTAAAGAATAGAGAATAAATGAATGAATCAATCAATGAGAAGTTGACCGTCCCCCCTATACTTAGGATTAAATAATCCTAAGTATAGCAGACTGTACACAACGCAGGGAGGGTCAAGGGTGGGAATGAACAGATCGTACTCAGATTGTCTCCCCCTATACTTAGGGTAAGATATCCCTAAGTATAGACAAGAAGAGGAGACAATGGAGAGGATCGAAAAGAATAGAGAAACTCGGGGTGCACACCCCCCTATACTTAGGACAAAGTACGTCCTAAGTATGGAAAACTGTCTACAAGGGCGGCACCTTTTCGGTAGATGAAGAAGATAGAAGAGGAAAAGAAGAAAAGAAGAAAAGAAGAAAAGGAATCTGAAGATGGAAAGAGTGATATGAACAGATGGATCTGTACAGCGGAAGATAGAATTTGATCACCATGTATGAGATGTAGATGATGAGAATCAAAGGGCACATCTCATACCAGAAGAATGGGGGCAACGTCCATGGTCGGCGGATCATGATCTCGATACAGCTTTAGGCGTTGACCATTGACGCGGAAGGTGGACGAAGATGACGGTTCGGATATGTCGATGCTGCCATTGTCATGTACCTTCCTGACCACATACGGTCCTTTCCACTTGCTCTGTAATTTCCCTGGAAACAATTTTAGCCTGGAATCAAACAACCATACTTTCTGATCTGGCTCAAACTGTTTATGGCTGATATGCGAATCATGCCATGTCTTCACTTTCTCTTTGTACTGTAGGCTGTTGGAGAAGGCTGTATCTCTCAATTCCTCCAGGGCTGCCAATTCTGCTCTTCTCTGGTCTCCTATACTCTCGGGATCTAAGAGTAACTCAGTAACTGCCCAAAAAGATTTGTGCTTGATCTCCACTGGCAAATGGCACGGCTTGCCATAGACGAGACGAAAAGGAGATGTTCCCAATGGATTTTTGAAAGATGTCCGATAGGCCCACAAGACCGAGTCCAAAAGCTGTGACCAATCCTTTCGGTCTGGGCGGACAACTTTCTGCAAGATAGTCTTTATCTCCCTGTTCGACACTTCGGCGAGACCATTAGTCTGAGGGTGATAAGGAGTGGCAACCCGATGGTCAATACCGAACTCGTCAGCAAGGGCCCTAACTTTGTCATTGATGAAATGAGACCCCCCGTCAGAAATCAAAACTCTAGGTACCCCGAACCGTGAAATGATATTTTTCCTCAAGAATTTACACACGGTTTTTGCATCTGCGGCTCGGGCGGGGATGGCCTCAACCCATCGACTGACATAATCTACAGCGAGCAAAATATGCTCGAATCCCTGACTCTTAGGAAATGGGCCCATGAAATCAATCCCCCATGCATCAAAAACCTCACAGAAGTGAATGGGTTGCATGGGCATCATGTCTCTCTGTCCGCAGGTTCCCATTTTCTGACAGTCAGTACATCCCTTCACGAATTCATCAGAATCCTTGAAGAGAGTAGGCCACCATAGGCCGGATTGAAGCACCTTCTGTGCTGTCCTTTTTCCAGAATGATGTCCTCCTGCCTCAAGCTTGTGGCAGTATGTGAGGACGCTATGCTGCTCTTCCTGAGGAATGCACCTCCTCCAGATACTATCCCCTCCTTCATGATAAAGGATGGGATCCTCCCAATGATAAAACTTGGCCTTAGCTAGGAAGGTCTCAAGTTTCTGCCTGGGCCAACCCTGAGGGACTGTCTTGGCAACAAGATAGTTTACAAAGTCGGCATACCATGGGAGTGAGGTGACAGCTAAGATCACCTCATCTGGAAATGTCTCTGAGATAGGTGCGCTGGGCTCAGATTCCTCAAGATTCTCCAATCTGGAGAGATGATCCGCCACCACATTCTTGACTCCAGGCTTGTCCTTAATCTCAATATCAAATTCCTGGAGTAGAAGGATCCATCTGGTGAGACGTGCTTTGGCATCCTTCTTAGCCATTAAATACCGGATGGCGGTGTGATCGGTGTAAATGGTCACTCTAGATCCGAGAATATATGATCTATACTTATCAAGAGCAAAGACTACGGCCAGCATCTCTTTCTCAGTCACAGTATAATTCCTTTGAGCGGCATCTAAGGTCCGGCTGGCGTAGTGAATGGCAAATGGTAACCCATCCCTCCTCTGTCCCAGCACAGCCCCAACGGCAAAATCTGAAGCATCCGTCATGATCTCGAATGGAAGAGACCAATCGGGTGGCTGAAGGACAGGAGCTGAAACAACCATATTTTTGAGAGTCTCAAATGATTCAAGACACTTATCATTAACAATAAACTCGGTGTCTTTGGTTAGCAAGTCAGTTAACGGTCGGGCAATTCGACTGAAGTCCTGAATAAACCGTCGGTAGAAACCGACATGCCCCAGAAAAGACCGTAACTGACGCAGATTGGACGGCGGATTGAGTTTCCTGATGATGTCCACCTTAGCCGGATCGACCTCCATGCCCCTGTTGGAGACGATATGACCAAGGACCGTCCCTTGAGTCATCATGAAATGACTCTTCTCCCAGGATAAGACTAGATTGACCTCTATGCAGCGCTTCAGCACACGGTCTAGGTAGTCAAGACAAGCATCAAACCCATCGCCATAGACCGAGAAGTCATCCATGAAGACCTCTAAACAGTCACCCACCATGTCCGAGAAGATGGACAACATGCACCTTTGGAATGTCGCCGGAGCGTTACATAGACCAAAGGGCATCCGTCTGAAAGCATAGGTCCCAAACGGACAGGTGAATGTCGTTTTCTCCTGGTCTTCGGGCGCAATGGCCACTTGATTATATCCAGAGTACCCATCAAGAAAGCAATAATGGCTCTTCCCGGCTAACCGCTCGATAATCTGATCAATGAAGGGAAGCGGGAAGTGATCCTTCTTGGTGGCCTCATTCAATCGTCTGTAGTCCACACAGACCCTCCAAGAAGTTGGTACTCTGGTAGCGATCTCCTCTCCAGACTCATTAACAACTGTAGTGATACCCGTCTTCTTGGGTACCACATGTAAAGGACTTACCCATTTAGAGTCGGAGATGGGGTAGATGAAATCAGCGCTCCACCACTTCGAAATTTCTTTCATGACGACCTCTCGAAGGTTCGGGTTCAGCCGTCGCTGGAACTCACGCGATGGCTTAGCGTCATCCTCGAGATAGATGTGGTGGGAGCACAGCTTCGGGCTCAGCCCCTGGAGATCAGCTATACTCCAACCGATTGCCTTGCGGTTTCTTTCAAGAACCTCCATCAGACGGGATTCTTGTTCTCCAGTCAACTCTGCTGAGATGATGACTGGGTGCATTTCTGGCTTTCCAGCAAGGAATCTATACTTCATTGACTGCGGAAGAGGTTTCAGTTCAGGACAGCTGGGAGGCGGCAGATCTGGCTTCTGATAAGTCTGTGTAAATGCTACCAGGTCTGCGTGGGAGAACTCTCGCGTTGCATGAATTGCTGACGAAGGGCGGCCTGATGGATCATCAATAAACTGCACGGGCTCGCAATCCGTCATGGCTGCTGGCTCAGAAGGAATCAGACAAGGCAAATAATCATCAAAGTCATCCCAGTCAATGTCTGAATCCGAGGGATCAGAAGAAGAAGAGCAAGAATGAAACTCATCTGCACCACTCATCGCAACACTGTCAGCTTCAGATGTATCCTCCTCCAGGGATGTGCTCTCCCGGCTCTCGACTGCCATGAGCTTGAGATACAGTGAATCTGTAGGCAAGGCGAGGGTCGGTGCTACAGGATCTTTCCAGTTGGATTCATCATCAGTCATCTCGAAATCACAAACCTGGTGGATGTCTAGCTCCTCCTCTGTCATCTGCTCTGCTTCGCTGGACTGTTCTGAGCATTCTGCTTTTCTGGCTCTGATCTCTTCGATCGTCTCTATTTGTATGGTTTCGCCCTCTACGCGAAAGCATACCTTCCCACTATCATGATCGGTCACCGCCTTGGCTGTGGCCAAGAATGGACGTCCGAGAATGATGGGGGCATCAGTTACCGACTCAGGGATCTCCATGTCCAACACAACGAAGTCCACGGGGAATTTCAGGCCCTGAATGGTAACGACCACGTCTTTCAATAACCCCTTTGGCCTCTTAATCGACCTATCAGCAAACTGAAGGACGGTTCTGCTTCGAAGAAGAGGGCCAAACTCGAACTGCTTGAGTAAGGCTGCCGGAAGGAGGTTAATGGAAGAGCCGCTGTCTAATAGAGTACGATCAAATTGCTGCTCTTGAATCTCGCATCTAACATAGGGAGCTCCTGCGTCTGGTCGCTTGGCTGGCAATGTGTTCTGAATGGCGCAGCAAGTGTTATGCGTGAGCATATGGATTTGGTCTCTGTGCCTCCGCTTTCTTCTGACAGTGGTTGTCTCTTTCAGATTCTTCTTGAAGAAGGGAATATGCTCAAATGCTTCTCGTAGAGTCAGCTGAATATGAAATCTGTCAATCATCTCGTTGCCGAACTCTACCTGTTGGTTCTTTTTGGGATTTTCTTTTTTATTCCCCTTCGCTCGGCGGAGTGCCTCAGGGAAGGGGATGGTAGGTGCCTCCTCAGATGGAGGGCTAGGAATCGGTCCCTGTGCCTGTGGAGATGGAGAATCCATACAACTATCATCATGCAACATATATGGATCTGCAATTTGAACGGGAACCTTTCCTTTATTTATATTTTTGTTGTTTTTGTTTCTCTTCCCACAATCTCTAGATACAAAATGTGGTGAAGTCACAGAAGTCGGCTCAACAAAAGTAGATGTGGTGGCCTCAGCACCACCACTAGCACCGGTCTTTGCGGCATCAGCACCGCGCTCTGGTTCTTCTCCCAAAATGGTGGCATCAGCACCACCGTCTGCATCTGGTATCACGACGGCATCAGCACCGTCATCCTGGGCTCCATCATTGGTGGCATCAGCACCACCGTCTTCAACATCATCTGTCGCGGCATCAGTACCGCTCCTCTGCTCCTCTGGCGCTCCTGGTTCTGCGTCTGGCTGTCGCTCAGAAGAGGCGCCGCCGGCTGGCATCCTACCGCTCCTAGTAGTAACAAAATCAGCATCATAATAGGAATAAGATATGTCATTCAGATCATCACTAGGAGAGGTGTACTCTGTGAACTCTACCTGCTCAGATTTTCTTTTTAGGTTATTGGGATTGGGTTCGATCTGAGCGGGTATGGCGGCCTTGCCTTTGATAATATCCCGCATCTCCTGCCGGAACTCATCCATTTCTTGCCTGAAAGATGCTCGCTGTTCTGATAGCAAGCGGGCAAGATCGTCAAGTGCTGGGTTCTCATAGGCTGGACCCTGAGAACCGGATGTCTGTCCCTGCTGGACATGGGGCTGCTGCTGTTGGTATTGCTGGTGATACTGAGGGGGAGGCTGGGTATAAGAATGCTGAGGCGGCTGACGCTGCCTCCACTGCTGTCCCTGATAGGCGGGACGAGGACCACTGTGGTACTGCTGGGACTGGTGATACTGGGGCTGCTGGTGTTGTTGTTGTGGCTGGCTGCTCTGCTGTCCTTGAGCAGGAGAATGCTGTTGGGATGTGGATCCACCATTTCCCCAACGGAATCCGGGGTGATCCCTGCGAATTGCGGGCTGAGGGTATCGGTCATACCATATCCCGTTGACTTCCATCAACGGTTCCTGCTCAAAGGGGGGTGGAGGAAGAACTGCCAGTGGCTGCTCCGGCTGATACACCACCATCTGAGTCTCCTGAGATGGCGGTTGCTCTGGATGGTACTGCAACAATGGAACCGGCTCCGCCTGAATATGGTTCACCTGGCGGTATGAGGTGGAGGCCTGGTTGGGATTGTTGCTGCTGGAAGCAACCTGTGACCTGGGAGGCTGTTGTGAATGAGCCTGTGCCTCCTGAATGCAGAGAATCTGAGTTTTTAGGTCACTCATTGTCTTGGCGATCTGGTCCATCTGGGCCATGCCTTGGTTCTGCTTCTTTTCAAGGATCTCCATGCGGTCCAGCTTCTCACTGATGATCCCCATGTCGGCTGCTGCTGATTCAGCTTGGGCTGCGGCTACCGACGATGTATTGGGACCGGCATCGATGCGAGCGATCCTATGAAATGATCCGCCTCCTTGTGGTGGCTTTTGTTGGGTGTAGACACGGGCCTGGGTCATCACTGTGGAGTTCTCTGCCATGCCTTCGTAGATGGCCCAGACGTCGTCTTCTCCCTTGGAAAAGTATGATCCACCGCAAGAGGCGTTGACAAGCCCCTGCAGCTCCGGTGTCAGCCCACAGAAGAAACTCTGAACCAGATTGGGCTTGGATATATCATGATGTGGACACCGGTCGATGAGCTCTCTGAATCGATCCCAAGCTTCATGAAATTGTTCATTTGGGATCATGACAAAATTGCTAATCATAGCTCTAGCTGCATTGGTCCGGCCGAGAGGATAGTATTTCTTCAGAAATGCGGTCCGGAGATCTGTCCAAGTGTCGACGAACTGCCCCAGATGCTTGAGCCAATATGCGGCTCTATCAGCTAAAGAGAATGGAAAGGCAATCATCTTGATTGTGTCCTCGGTTATCAACCGATCATGGATGGTGCTGCATATCATTTCGAACTCTTGGAGATGGAGGTGCGGCTCTTCGGTCGGCAACCCATGGAACTTGGGTAGCATCTGAATTGTGTTGTGCCGAAGCTCGAAGTCTCCGTGGATTGGTGGGAGTCTGATCCACCGGTGAGTGAGGGATGGAGCTGGGTTATGCAATTCCCTCATGATGGTCTGTGGCGGTCGCTCACCGTCTGGGTCTGCTCCTGCATCGGGTCCTCCTCCTCCTCCACCAGCACGGTCTTCTCTCATCTGCGCTATCTCACGCATCAGATCACCCATAAATGTCCCCTGGTCTCGGATCTGTCTCTGCATAGTCTCCAGGGATGCCAACAAGGAATTATTGATGGCCGCCTGATCAAATAGGAATGGAGGGTGCTCATGATCATCTGCAGGCTCGCCTCTGTCCGACATGACTGGATCTTCTGTAAAAGCAAAAGAGGCCATTTCAGGTGCTGTAGAATGGGCCGAACTCTGTGATGCACTGAATTCTGACACAATTGGACTGAGGGAAGGAGAATGAGAATGGTGGTCGAGGGGGAACAGGGTGGATGTAAACTCAGGCTCGGAGAGCGGACTCTCCGAGGTATTCCTAGATGAATAAGGAGGAGTGCGGGATAGCGGTGCCGACAAGGTCGGCCTAAGAGATCTCCGTCCCATCATCTTGATTATTCGAGAAGAGTGGGGATAATGCAAGAGAAGAAGAAGATGAAATGCAACAAAATTGTGCACAATTGTGCGGTGTTTTTGATCTTGACCTAAATAAATCTAGCAATCAAACACAAAGCAAGGGTGGATTCACCAACTCAACTCGTGAAGCCGTGAAGGTTCGGCTTTTATCTTTTCAGTTTTAGCTTGATTCAGGAATTTATCTTTTAACGAGTCCTTAGAACGCTACGCCTATAGGAGAGAGAGTACTGCCGGAAAAGTATCCCGTACTTGTCCTCCTCCTGTGTAACCTGTAGCTTGTGCAGTTGAGGTCCTTGTAACCCTTCCTGGATCCCTACTCAGCCAAAGAATAAGAGAGGAAGCCAATAGGCGAAACCGATACTTCGGATCTCGCTCGCAACGGAATCACCCGTGAGCGTGCAAGAACCTACTCGGACGCAGCCGGTGAGACAGACACCCCCGTGAAGGCGTGGCCTATGCTCGATACTTCGGACAGGGTCGGCGCTCTCACAATAGAGAGTCACCAATGGCGACCAAGTCCTACTCGACTACGTACGATAGTAGCGCCAATACTTCGGTAATCCAGGCGATACACAAGGCAGCCACAAGCTGGGTTTTTGGCTCTAATCCTTACGAAGCGCTCACCTCACTTGGAAGGAGACCTTCCCATGCAACCTGAATACAAGTGCGGGTGTTACTCTCCCCAAGCAATGAATCCAATTACCGATTTTATTTTGGTCAAGTTTTCTTTAGCAGTCCCTTTTTTAATTTTTTTGGTGTTATCGCTTCTTTTGAGTGGATTCAAACAAGCGCCTAACGTTTTTGTGTTTTCTTTATCCTACTTTGTTCCAAAAACAGAGGGAGAAAAAAAGTCGGAAAAGCCGTGCAAGTCGACACAAAGATGGAGATCTCACCTTTGTGCCTAAATGATGCGTGCAAAGTAAGAAGACTTACAGCGAATCCCAGCTCTCTCCATGCGGGATGCAAAGCAGAAATTTATAAACCTAAACTACATGCCGGTATGCACACGGAAATCGTCCTAGATTAGGCAACTGCTAGCGTGAAGAACCACAAGTTAATTATCAACTCCTAATCCGAGTGTCCGGTCTTGGCTCACCCCTCCTCTTCTCGACACACTCGAGTGCAGGAGTAGCGCTTGATGGGGCTCGCTCACGGCGCGTGGATCAAAAGTGGATAACCAACTGTTTAATTAGTCTAAGTCCAAAACGTATCTATAGGAACATGCAAAGATTATTAGGTGTTTGGACCTATTCTACTCGAGTCAAGCAGGACCTAGATCTAGGAGCTCAATCCACAAAAGAAAATGAAAAATAAACACAAATCCGGAAAATGACAAGCGGTCAAAACACGATAAAAACCGCGGTGAGCCCCCGGGTGAACAAACACCCGGAAATTAGGCCCGAATGTTCAAGTGTCCAAGGTACCTGTATTATTACAATTTAAATGAGTCACTCTCTCACCAAAAAGGAAAAACTAATCTAAGCACTCTCTCTCTAGCTCTCCTTGCTCTCTCCTGCCGGCTAGGCTAAGAATAGCCGGCTCCACGTCCCAAGGTTGCGTCGAATCGCCTAGGCGGTCCGCCTCGCTCCGCGGTCCCTCGCAAGAAGACAAGACAAGAGATGGTCAGATAGCTCAATCAAGATATATCAAAAATATGAGAGATGGAAAATATAGCTATGGTAAACAATCACACAATCAATCAGAGAAGTGAACTACAAGCTGTTGCTCCCCGGCAACGGCGCCATTTGATTTGGCCAAATCAAGTGCGGTCGTATTGACTCACAAGGCGAGTCAACAGTCGGTGTATTGACCACACCAAATAATGACTAAATCAACAAATAACCCACAAGCAAATCAAGCAATGAAAAACAGGTGTGAGTTAAGATTTATTTTTAACTCTGCACAAATGATGTAAAGGGCAAGTATGCAGAGAGTTCGAACACAGGGAGCAAGCAGTGTAGTCCAAGCAAATGCTAAGTGTGTGAGTGTGTGATGTGTATACACTAAGCAAGCAAGTCAATCAATTTTTTGTGGGTTTTTAATTTTTAATAATTTTTTTTATTATTTAATTTTTAATTTTGTATTTTGATTTTTGATTTTTTAATTTTTATATTTTATATTTTTTTTTCTTTTTCAAATATTGGAAAACAAGGGGATATAATACAAGGCAAGGTGAGATATTTATAAAAAATGCACAAAAATACTCAAAAATTCAGAAAATAAATGTTTTTGGTATTTTTAAGGTTTTTTACTGTTTTTGTGATTTTTGGGGCTTTTTCAAGATGTTTTTGGTATTTTTAAAGTTTGAAATAATGCAAACAGTGGAAATAAGGGCTGGCTGTGACAAAAATGCAAGTTAAAAATACCAACCAGTAGCAAAAATATTTCACACTATTTTTCTAATAAAAGTAATAAAATAAGGAAGAAACAGAAGCTGAGTTTGCAATTTTTGGGGTTTTCTACTATTTTTTATATTTTTTTGAAGTTTTTGAGTGTTTTTCTATTTTTAGTGTTTTTCTTTTGAGATTTTTAGTGGTTTTTGGACTGACACTAAAAGATAATAAAATAGACACTACGTGATTTTTTTGGAATTTTTAGAGGTGTTTTGATATTTTTTTGGTATTTTCTAAGGTAGACAGTGCACAAAATGAGAGTTTTTGATTTTTAATAAATATAAAACTAAAATAAAATCAAAAACTAAATAGGTGGCGTGAAAGTATAGGTGCACAGGAGCTTAAGTCTCTTTTTGTGGAATTTTTGGAGTTAGAATGATATTTTAATTAATTAGAACAAGACTCCAATCATCAAACAGTGCTGGCAAGGGCATACATGCAAATAGTAAAACATCCAGGGGCTTGTACGCAATTTTTCCACAAAATATTACTCTGAATCTTGCATTTTAAGGATTAAACATGAATATCCAAACCCGCAAGGGTAGATGTGCAACTTACCCACCAGGGCGCGTGACTTGCACGCGCCTGGGAGGGGTATTTTTGCAATATTACAAAGCTCAGGGGGGTTCGATGCAAATTCTCCAAAATATTACAACTTAACAGAAATGTTCATGGAGTTAAACGAAATACACAAACACCCGAGGGTACCTTTGCAAAATGCCCACCCCCTCACGTGTACAGGTCACGTGAGGTGACGTGGCGAGGGACCCAAACGCAAATAAACAAAGCCTAGGGGTTGTTTTGCAAATATTACAAAATATTTAAATTACAGACGAAAGTTTTTAGACTAAATATTAAATACAAAAATGCGCGAGGGTGAGGATGTAAAATACCCTCGGCGCGCGATCCAACGGCGATGAAGAGGCCACTTGACACGTGGCACGATCTGGACGGCCGATGACGCTTCACGTGCGGACGTCTGAGATCAGATCTCAGCTACGATCTGACGGTGGATGGGCGCGATGATCTGACGGTCCACGTTATATCTGGAGGGGCCTCCTCGATCGAACGGCGGCGACGGCGACTGGAAGAACGCGGCGGAGCCCCGGCTGGGCGAGATTCCTCGAGCTCCTCCGGCCGACTCCGGTGGCGTTTGAGCTTCAAACTCGGGCTGCGGCCTCCTCAGGCCCTCCTCTAGGCTCTGGAGTCGTCAAAAGACCACGGCGGAGGCCGTGGTGCTCGCGGGGTCCGGGCGGAGCTGTACAGCTTCGTTGGGCTCCGGCGAGCTCAAAACTCGAGCTCCAGACGTTGTGCTTCAGCGTTGACCTGCAAAAATGGTCAAAGGGTCCAGGGTAAACTGCCTGGACCCTTGGATGGTAGCGGGAAGGCGTGGAACGAGATGGGGATGCACGGCCGGAGGTGCACTCCGGCCGAGGTGCTTGATCGAGCGATTTAGTCGATGGAGCTTCTATTTTTTTGGGGGTTTTCGAAGATTAAGCTAACAGGAATAAGATGCGAGAAAGAAATAAGCGGGATGATGCCCTCGATGGCCTGAGCCAGAGGAAGAAGTTTACCTCGACGCCGGCGGTTGGCGGAGGTGCTGGAGTCGTCCTCGACCTCGGACGCCCTGGCTGAGAGGCTCGCGGCGAAGCTGTCACCTCCGGCGAGGCCTGGAGCGCAAGAGAGGCGGAGAGGGGTGGACCAAGGGGACTCAACCGAGGGGAGGAAGTGAGGGGGTCATATTTGAAGAGAAGCGAGGACGTGACTTCGAGGAGGTGTCACGGGTGGAGGAAGAAGATCTGGGTGGATCTGATGGAGCGGCGATGGAGATGGATCGAAGGGGCACAACTTCCATGAAGGAAGCGGTGGCAGAGGATGAGCGGCGCGACCTAGGAAAGTCCACCAAGGTGGGCCAAAAAACCAGGCGCCCGAGCTACAGTACCCGAAGGACGGACTGTTGACCCGCTGGTCAACAGTCGCTAGCTTCTGGTTGGTCCACGTGGACCAACCAGAAAAAGATAATAAAAAATGTTTTGTTAATTCATTTAAAAATAGAAAAAGGCCGAATTAATTTTTGGGTAAAAAATAAAAAATGTTTAATTTTTTATGTAGTATTTTATTCCGATTTTTAATTAATTTTATGAGTTTTCTTTTTACAAGTTGCCTTTTTAACCCTATATAGGTATAATACCTATGGATTTTAGTATTTTATTTTATTTTATGTATTTTGTTTCTTTATTATTTTTATTTAGTATTTTATAAAATTATATCATACTTTTATATACCTGAATATATTTTTATTGTATTTTTCTGGTTTGTTTTGTGTATTTAATAAAATGTAAAGGTGTTTTATACATGTATAAGTATATGTAATGTATCTATGTACTCTATTATACCAGTATTTTTATTTTGTATTTTATTTAGGTTTTTATTCTCATTTTAAGGTACATACTTATTATAAATAATATTTACAACATCATAAAGATATAAAATTGGATAAATAATGAATAAAGAATAAAGTGAATATTTTAATCTGTACAAGGTACAATGTGGGTCCAAAACTCAACTTTCAGACCGTAGCTCCGCCAAATGCGAAACCACCACCATTGGATAGATTATTTTATTCTATATACAATTAAAGGTGAGTAGGCTGCATTCGGAGTTTTTATTGGTGAGATACGGGTCTGGGAAGTTGGGATTTTGGATTCTTATTCAGACTATATCTTTTTATCTGTACGTTATTTTTCTGTGAAATCAATTTTGTATTTTTCTTTATTAAATTATCTACAACTTTTGTGTACAAAGTTTCTTTATTTGATGTACAAAAAGTGGAACCAAAAATAGGTCCCAAAATGAATAAAGAATGGATAGATTGTATAGGTATTTACACTGTATTTCTGACCTTATCTCCCCCTACTTTATTCCTTGTCGACCTATTCATCAAGATGCCTAGGTCTCGGGGGTTTTGGATCATAAAATATTTACAATATTTTATTCTTTTTCTTTTCTTTATTTATTCTATAATTTTGGCCTTAATTACAGTAATTTACACACTATTGAGATGCACATGCATGAATGCTAAGATGCTTGATTTAAGGCTATTTACAGGCATTTGCTAGGGTTTTAGGTGCCAAAATGATAGAATAAAGATGATGAAATGTGGATTCATCAGTCAACTCCACGAGGTCCATGACGTACCGGAGTCTAACAACGGTTCGTTTCATAGCGTTCTATATCGACTATGCTCCGGTACGATGAGACTTGAAGATGCAAAATTTCTTTGTATCCTCGGGGCTCGGGGCTATGCTCCGCCTCTCATTCGTGACGAGAAGAGGCTCGGACAGGAGATTCTTGAGAGATCTAAACCATGATGTTGTCATCAAGAGGACGATTTCTATGATACAACAAATAACTTTGATACGATTCTTACCGATGGTATGGCATAAAAGAAACTGTCTGTAGGTGTTTCTTCCCCAACTTTTGACGATCAAGGGGGAACTTCTTAGTTAGATGATGCATACGGTAATTTAGATCATGCACATTATTTACCTTTTCTCTTCTGATGTATGTACTTAAGAAGATTTCTTTCTATCTATCGTCAAAAAAATATTTTATTTAGATTGAGAATCCTCATGGCAAATGGCATGATGGTTTCCCCCCACAAGGAGATCCTGCAACTAGACAAAGTTCAGAGTTTCTATTCAGTTCTAGATGTAGATAACAATGATTGTTTATAATCTACTTCTATAAATTCTTTTTGAAAAAACTACTTCTATAATATTTCTCACTAGGAGATCCGACAGTCAGGTCCAGGATACAAATTACATCTGCCATTTTCAACGCCATACAAGCCACTCTCATACTTCAACTAGGAGCTGGAAGAGGGTGTTACTCGGATCAATGGAGGGGATCATCAGGGATAAGTTATCCTCAGTGGATCTTTGAAACATTCTCACATATAGAAAAGTGGGAATCATAGATTTTATGTTTACGTTTCAAATGTAATGTAATCATAAGGAGATGTCATCATTTAACAGAGTGGTGTCAAGCCTCCTTCGCTGCATGGGGCTTTACTTGTATCTTCAATTTTTGAAAATTTATGAAACTTTTTTGTCAAGCCTTTGATTAATGAACTTGTAAAGTCCCTCAAATTGTATATGGGTATATCCAAGCACGCGGACATATTTCTCATTTATGTTACAAAAGCATCTTCTACGATTGGTGGAGTGTTGTGAATATCTCGTGTTGTATCGATCGGCCTGAGTACTTGACTAACATCAAAATATCAACATGAATTTTGCAATATCAACCTAAATTACATGGATTTGCATTAGTCGACAGATTGAAATCTTATCAAATGAAGCACAATGCCTCATTGTTTAATCTCTCTATGTGAGTAGAGATATATGATATATTGCTGTAGTATTTGGGTATGGGACATGTGATGGAGAAGTTATATTATATTATATCCTGGTGAGGTACATAAATTATTGATTGATCGAACTTTCAGTGATACATGCGATCTATTCCAAACATTGCATTTTCCTGGTGATTCGTTATTATGTCATGTTGTTCTTGGATTGTTGCCGCAACTGAATGTCTAAACTTTCTTCATGAATGCATGCCTGTAGAATTTGATCTTCCTAGAAGCTTGGATTCCAGGCCCATTTGAGCTTGAAGGTTTATGAATGTTTTCAATGGTCACATGGACCATATATAAATGAAACCACAGTTTTTTCTCTCCCATTGTAATTGTATATGGAAATGTCTTGAGAGCAGAAAAGTAGAGGTTAATAAAAAAATGTTCATACATATTATTTGACATTGGAATATGGTACTAACAAATTTTCTAGATTATTAAGGCTAAGAAAAAAGGTTATTACATAAGAATATCATATAAGTGGAATAAAACAGATACATAACCCATTGTATATACATAACCCATTGTATAAGTTAACTCCTACTTCCCAATTAATATATATTATACATCTAGCCAGGATTGAGCACAACACCGAACCGTTGTTAGACTCCGGTACGTCATGGACCATAACCTATATCGAAAGTTCTTGAGGCAATTACAAAATTATTCAGGATTATGAGTGTAAATATCCCTAGATAAAAATAGGCGTGAAATGAAAAGGATTTCCAAAACCTTTCCCCTTTTATCTCTCCTCGGCACCCACCCGCGATGCCCTAAACCGCCGCCTCCCTCCTTCCTCCGTCGAGTGCTCCCCTCCGCCGCCCAGGTGGACGACGAGCTGACCTCCGATAAGGGCTCCCCGCCTGCGCGCAGGTGCACCGTGAGAAGCCTTCACCTTCATGCAGCATCCCCTCCCCCCAATCTCCTCCGACGCAGCTACAATTTTTATCGCACTTCTCGGAATCATTAGCGTGTGCTTGATACTGCAATGCAACTTCTCCAGAAGTTCCGGTTGCAAAATCTCGACATTCAGAAATCTTATTCTTCTGCGTTCAAGATAAAAATCCTTTTGCAGGAAAGGCAATCGTTGCTGAGAGCATGAAATAGCATTATTTTTATCTTAAATTGGTATCAGATATTACAACTCCCAAAAGAAAAAACACCTGAGAAAGCTATCTGAAGATAATTTAATTCTTGAAATTCACATTGCATCGTGCAATCTGAAGATTATGTAGAACAGAGCAAGCTATCTGAAAATTGATACAAGAATAAACGGTAGCGAAGCAAATCGAGAGGACGAAGTTCAGAATACAAAATTTGAACCAAAAAGTCGCTCTTGCTGCTGAGTAATTTGCGAAGAGATGTCGAAAAGTCTTCTGGATGTGGCTGAAAGATCGGACAACAATCATCACAATCAGATAATTTTTTTCTTCAATCTGACTCCGAAGGGAATATTGGAATTAAGCACCCTCCATAGAAGAAATTTGATTATGGGAAGAGAGGTTCATAGAAGAAATTTGATTATGGGAAGAGGGGTCCTTGGATTGTCATGTTGATTTACACAGTAATTAGTTGGCAATAGAAAATTTATGGCCTTCGGAGACGAGCAGCTTACACGCGGACTTCGTGGTAAATATGCCCTTTGGCTGATGATTTTCCAAACCAAGTTAATCTTCAGGATGATGGATTTTCCAAACTAAGTTAATCTTCAGGATGATGGATTTTCCAAACTAAGTTAATCTTCCATGGATGCAATAGCACTCTCTTTTCACCGCCTTTTCTCTTTCCCCACCGCAAGCTCCTTGCAGCCTTCCTCTTTCGGCCTAGGCCAAAGCAGCTCGGCTATGGCAAGCATCTGGGGCCTCCATGCTATCACCCATGTCCTCGGGTAGGTGAGGATTTAGATACTCCTTATCATGGACTTCATCAGCTCTGCCTCCACCTCATCCCATTGTCAGCTCCACTGCCATCTTTGCTATAGCGATGTTTGACGTGCCTCTGCTCTGCTTGAAAACGTCTGACCAGCTCACCTCCGCCTTTCCCTTGCTGTCATCATATCCACCCCCATCCTGGCGGTTTGTGAAGCTCAAGGATGATGTCCGGCTCCAATTTATTTTGCTTTCCTTACGATGGATCATTCTTGATCCGTCTCTGCATTGACATTTGTGGTTCACCCCCCCCGACAAGTCTATGCTATGAGATCTGGAGCTTAGTGCGTGTAGATCGGGCCCATCAGGTTTCGGAGCTAAGCATACACAATTGGAATTTCATGGTACGGATGTTTTTCTCTTTTCGTTTTCTTCCTGTATGTAATTGGCTTGTTCCTCAAGCGAATTCTCTCGAGGTTATTTTCACTGTTGGCCGAGGTGTTTAGTTCCCGTGATGGACGGCGTTGGGTCTTTTCTTGATTTTTATGTTGTTCTTTGCTTCTTCTTTCTTCCGCTCTTACCATCTGGTTGTACTTGTCATGTTGGGAAGTTGTTTATTCCTGTAATTCTTAAAATGGTCAAATAAAAGTCCCCTTTGAGGGAGTTCCTTCAAAAAAAGTTAATCTTCCATGCATGCATTAGTTCTAATCCTTGATAGTCCCCTTTAAGACTTGATTTTTTTAATAGTAGGCCTGGTAATTTTGGGGTTCCTGAGCGTCCCCCTTCTGATTCAAACTCAGGTCCTTTAAGGTGTAGGCACACCACTCTACCACCGGACCACTCCTTGAGTTCCTCCTAACGTAAGGGAGGAGAGATGCATTTGCTTATCCAACTAGTTATCACGCTTAAGAGTTGGAGAGCATAAGACTTCTCAAGTTCGTCATTGTTGACCATAACCCACGAGTCTTCGTTGCCGTAGTATTTGGTGAGAAATATTTTGTGAACATAGCTGCTGGGTAGGGGTGTTCATGGCAGATGAATCCCATGGATACCCGATCCAACCCAAGCACTCTGACCCTAGGTTCATGGATATCCAATAAAGTTATATGGATCGGGTTACCAGCAACATTTAACCCGTTTCTGGTCGGTGCCCCACTGGATATTTCCTGGATATCCACACGTGATCCGGTGGTCATGCCCCATCTGCAATAATTGATTCTCTTCCCAGATGCAATTGTAATGGATGTATTGGGGCGCTTCCAGCCAGCAGGTCCATCATTGATGCGTCAAAATCTCCTCATAGGGCTCTGGATTTCATCTAATTTATCTAGAAAATCTGTGAGTCCGTTGTTGCACTAGATGTATTCATCATGTCTACATTGGAACTTAAATCCGAGCTTGATCTAGCGTACTGTCGACTGATTGAGGACTAGTCGCTGTGTGAGTTTTCAAATTGCGTTTGCAGAGTCGTTGCTTAGAATTTGAGAACATAGGTTCATGGTTGAAAACTTATGAAAAGAAAAGATGAGATGTTCTTCTCCGTTTCAAAAAATTAATCCAACGTAGTTATCGTTACATCTTAACTGCACAGACATTGCTAGATAAATAATTAGCATTGCATCAAATTTTGCTAAAATCCAGTCAAATTTTGATTTCGACAAGTGGCTGAATCGACACGAAATTCCGACATCTGAGGCCTTGAGATCTATCGATAGATAGGGATCATCATCAAAATGGCTGAAATATCAGCCGAATTTCGGGTGAATTTCGGCCAAATTTTCGATTCCAATTCGTCACTGATGTGTTATAAGAAACCTATATTTAAGACCTTGCTAATTAAGTACAAGCATTTTGTACTAGAACAAAATCAATTAATAGATTTTAGCTCACGAATGGTTCGCTTTATAGGATGTCATGACATATGCATAATTATAATAGTCGAATAATTCCCAAAAACAATTTGATCTAGGCATTCATTCAATTATTTTTAACATAATATAACATTTGCATTGCACTTTAAAGTTACCCGTCATTGATTTATTCTTTCCTAAATAATAACCAACTTCAAAATTATATATTCTAATTCTGAATTTATTCGTTGCACTGCATTAAGTCCACCGAAATAACCCAAAATATGACATTTTCCTTCCATTTAACAATGAAAAATGGCAACCCATGTTGTTCTACAGTTAACCATGCATTAACTTTATTCAAAAACCTTTTTCTCAACGTTACTTATTCCAGTACATAGAGGGTACCCGCGGGTAATCCATTTTCCGCCGCATGCAATGGATAACCATACATATGGATAACCGTCTCAATTGGAGCGGGTCAAACCATTGATCCATCAATATGGTTCTGGTTGAATTATGTGTGAATGGGGCGGATACCCGCCCCATGAACACCCCTACTGCTGGGGTTCTTGGTGGATCTCGTAACAACTCATGGAAGAAGGGATCCATTTGTCTGCCCCAATGTCTTCGAGATGCTTAAAACTCGCAAATGTTTTTCTGTGCAGCATGGTATCAACGTTTTTCATTCGATTGAAAACCTATCAGAATTCTCGCGCAATCGTGTCCAAAGCTTTACAAGTTTTTCTCTTAAAGTTGGGAAGTAGCCATAAGATTGCATTGGAACCACTATCAGTGCCGAGCAGAGAAGAACTGTTCTTCCCGCCTGAGATAAAACATTCAGTTTCCATCCAGAAAATTTTGCAGCTGATATCTCCTGTCTTCCCTTTGTTTCTTTGATTGGGCATCCCAGAGAAAGCTCACCGAGGAGAGTGGAATGAATATTCAGAGAGAAGTAATTGGCAGAAGATCCAGTTATAAGAAGAGAAATGTACAAAGTAGAGATGCAGGAGTCGATAAGACTAATAAGGGAGGCGGGGATATTAAGTTGGGTTAAGAGGTTGTGTATAAGCTACTATTCTAGGGTTTGTGATTTTTTGGTTGTTATAGAGTTACGATATCCTTAACATCGATGATTTTATCGGTGACATGTCATCCCTTCAAGAAGGCGCTTTTGATTTGGTGCAATGATTCTTTGTAAGATTGTTCGAGTCTTCTGGCAATAAATGTAGCTGTCAGCTTATATATGGCGTTGGTAAGGCTTGGCGGGAAGCAGGGGTGAAACCAGGAATTTTATCCAGGAGGGCCTAGTATATATCTATCATGTATAAGTAAAAAATGAAAAAAAGTATTTTCAAATGATAGTTTTTAAGTAGAGTTAACAATTTCTAATGTGATTTTTAAAATTTGATAAACTTACCATTTAAATATTATTTGAATTTTTCAATAAGATATAAAGTATTTTTTCCAATGGTAGTTTTTTTAATAACTTTAGTTAAAAGTTTTCATATTTAAAAGGAAACTACAAAATTTATCTCTTTTACAAAGAGAATTAGAAATAATGGGAGAGATAAATGAGTCCTAATATCATTAAATAGCAAATTATACTTATATGTTAATATATTTAAAATGAGTACAAATAATGTTTAACAAAGAGAGAATGGAATTAATTTGTTAAACAAAAGAAAGAATGAAAAGAGATAAATTGAGTATAGCTATTTTTTTAAAAAAAATACAAGCATGGGTTTCGAATCTAGATTCATTAAATGGTATGGACAACACTTTACCAACAAGACAATGAGAATTTAGTGATAATATTAGACATTGGTCTTCTATATTTAAATTTTAAGCAGGGGCCATATCGAAATTTAACAATATTATAAAGTGAAATGTAATAATTAAGTAGGGGTCATGGTCCCCCCAAACTATATGCTAGTTCCGCCCCTGGCGGGAAGTCTGCTGGACTTTCATACCATTTCTTTCTGATACAAGAACAGTGTAAGTCTTGCTGAGATCACCTGGAATCGCTAGGGGTGTTCACGGGGCGGGTACCCGACCCATTTGATGAATGACCCGCCCCGACCCATCATTACCGGGTCGCGGGTCGACCCTACCCATTCTAATGGGTACCCGCTTTTGACGGGTACCCAAATTATATAAATGGGTCACGGGTACCCGCGGGTACCCATAGGATGCCACCTCCAAGGAGAACATTTATATACACATTAACTCATAAATAATACTCTCGCGTTAATAGACAAAAACTTACACAATTAATTTATTAACACGACATGGATATTTCCGTACAAAGAGTTCAATAATAAACATAAAAGTGCATGAAATGGATTAACTATGCAATAAGTACAATAAGAACTCCTCGTCACCGTTGGGACTGTCTCCTCCATAGGCCATATTCTTCTTCTCGAGGCCAAAAGCCCTAACCCTTCGGTTTATTCGAATGCATCCTCTACCTCATCGCAATTGTAGAGATGAAATCGGATCGGATACGGATCAGATATACATATTTCCATATCCATCTTCGCTTCATCTCTATTGAAAACGAATACAGATACAATACATATATGATTTGGATCCGAATACAAATTCAATCATATACGAATATGATTTGGCTTCGAATATGAATACATTAAATGTCAAATCCAAATACGGACGAATAAAGACTACGTACGGATAAGAATTAGATTTTTAAATTCGTAGCGATTTAAAAAATTATCAATGAAATATAAATAAATTTCATCATGATAAAAAGGGTCGTCGAGATGACCTACTTTCTTGACAGGAAGTAAAAGGAGGATAGAGTCTTATAATATAGTAACTAATATATAAAATAATATTAAATGTTGTATTCGAATATCCATATCCGGATCCGGATATTCAAGTACGTACCATATCCCAATCCGTATCTCGAAATTTTCTACAACTCATATCCGTATTCGATTAATATTCGGATACAGATATCTGTATCCGGTAATTTTTCGAATACAGTAACTCAAGTATACATGTATTCGTTTTCATCCCTACACAATTGACCGTCGCATAATGCCAACCTCCTCGAAATTTGATCCATCTCTTTTACGCTCTCTCCCCAAAATCTTAAGTTCACGATGGTCCTGATGGAAAGGTTGAGGGTCTCGGATGTGAATCTAGTGGTGGCCCGAAGTGAAATTGAGGGGGTTGGGATTTAGAATAATCACAGTAAATATACATGTATCCGATTTTCATTTCTCTTCAGCAAACACATTCAATGTTGACACGTTGATGCTATCATGCTATGCAGAAGGCCTGATGAAATTTTTACAAGGTTCTTTTCTCCACTAAAAGTATAATTAGTATATTAAATTAAGCATCCAGATTCTACGCAAGTAAAACAATCAACTTAGATTTTCAAGTTTTGCACATTTGCAAATTTGCGTAATCTTTGGCGCGACCCGTGTGGGGTACTGGAAATATCCCAACCGGATACCCGGAATTCCACTGGATTTTTTCCGGTGGGTCAGATCTTTCGACCGGGTCTGTTGTGTGCGGGTACCCGACCCGGATAATTTTTGCGGGTACCCGTAAATTTAGGGTCGGAATGGTTTGAATGGGTCGGGTACCCGGCTGACCCGTAATTTCTGAACACCCCTAGGAATCGCCACACTGTAGAAGTAAGCTAGAACCAAAGATGTGATATCATCTTGCAATAGGTTCTAGTTTTCTTGGTAAAATCCCACCTTATAACGATCACATCATGGGCTCTTTGATGGGTGCACGTAGAAAAGAGTACTTCAGACTTCGTCTTTTGCAGGAATGGAATGAAGAAGTTTTAATTCATCACCACTAGTTGTCTTCAGCATGAAAGATGAGTTCAATGAACCTGACGTCATTAGACATTAACAAAGCATTTGCATGAAATGAATGATGAAGATTTCCATTATCTTTTCTTGGGACCCTATGTAAGATCCATCAGATGTTTCATCCACTTGTTGCATTATTCCTTTCCCCCGTCATGTATAGATGATAGAATTTGGCGTTCGAGTCCTGTTGTCTTACCCACAGATTCATGTACATTTAGAACCATTTTTGCTCTTCATCTTGCAGGACTTTGTTGTAGAGTTCGTCAGTCTTATCAATTTTATATATAATCCCTACAAACAGTGCTTGTGTATAATGATGAGCTAGTTGTGCTTCAGAGCCTGACTTCCTAAATGATCTTGAAGATCGTAAAAAAAATTGATGCCTCATTTTTATATCCTTACCCCTTCTTCCATCCTCCTCAACTATTGCAAGCTCCATTGACCTCATCTCTTTTGTGGCACTTAGGCCAGGAGAAGAGGGGGAGGTAGTTAGGGGAGCGACAGAGGGGCAACGATGCTCACGTGGTGGTGTGATGGGAGTAACGGGGTTGGCCGGGGTGGAGCTTGACGATGGAGAGGCAGACATAGCCTTTGATGATAGCTTTAAGTTTAATCGAGGGAGTCGAACGTAACAGTTTGACCAATGGTGACAAATGAAAAGGGTATATACAAAATGTAAGACAATGGTGTATTACAAGTAGGGATAAAATCAATTGGATACGGATATTAATGTATGTGTAATCATTTGAATATGAGTTTGATATGAATAATAATCTGAAATACTCAATAGATTTAATCCGAGTATACTTGTTTAGGATGATTTACACATTAAATAAAGGAATTTCTAAACCCATAACCCTGAGTAATATAGTAATAACATTCATAACCCTGAATAATCGTGAATTATGCTCAGGATCCTAAATAAGTGTGCCGCCTTACATTCATAACCTTCCGTTACTTGGCTTCGCTAACTCAACCAGAGATCGAGTTAATCTAACCAATCAAAGATCTAACGGTTAGGATTAACTTAAATAAAAAATTATCTCATCGGATAGTCAATCAATTTTTGAGAAGGAGCTCATCGACATCAGGTCTCCAGGTGAAGGAAAACGGGGCTTCTTCGAGCAGAGGAGGCATAGAGCTCCTCGGGGGGGGGGGGGGGGGGGGGGTTCGAGGAGCTCGTCGCGGAGCTCCTCCATGCTAGGTCTCTCGGGGTGGGTGGGAGGTGATGAATCCACGATTCACCGCCTTTATTCTTTTATTTTAGCTTCATTTCCGCAGTCAAACACCTGTAAATACCCACCAACTCCATGAATTTACTATTTTGCATGCATTTGTTAAATATGTATTTTAACACTTTTTGTTCATAAATAAAAGAATAAAGAAGAAAAATAAAAGAAAAGAAAAGAAAAATAAAGGATGTATTTATGTAATAAATATAGACTGACCCGAACCCCGAGAGAAGGTCAAGACTTGACCTGATTGATCAGGAATAAAGTAGGGGGAGATAGGGTCTTTAATCCAAAAATCCAAAAATATTTTGTATATATTTTTCCTGTATATTTGTACAAAACTTACATTATTTTATTTGTATATAAATTGACCTCAAATTAAATATTCTTGTAAACAAAAACTGTAAATAAAATTGTGTTGTAAATAATAAAAATAATTACAAAGTAAAATAATGTACATATTGCAAATAATCACACTCAGAAAAAGCCGCAAAACGATAATTGAAATACCAATTCCGACTCCATATGCATCAAATTGAATCAAACTCGCTTCCATAATACTCTAAATTAAATTATCTTTCGAATGGATGTGGTTTCATATTTTTTTGGAGTTGCAGTTGAAAAGTCGGTTTTCTGGGGTGTTTTCTGCAGCTTTACCATGTACATATTTGTATATTTACCCATATTTATTTATTTATTTTTACATAATGTATATAATTGTAAATATTTTCTTCTTTATAAAATAAAAATCAAAATAAAAAATAAAAAATAAAAATAAAAATAAAAAATATATTCAAAAATATTTCCTTATTTATACATGTGTATATTGTATTATATGTATATACTATTTGTATACAACTAATTTCCATATACAAAAAAATCACAAAAAATAAAATATCTAACATTAATTAATTTAATTACGAAAATTTTATTTAGATTTAATTATTTAATTCATTATTTGATTTTATAACCTACCATGTATATTAGATTTGATTCTATACCTTTAATGGCCACCATTAAGGTGGATAACTGATTTCTTTAATTTATTTAATATATTTAATTTATTTTATTCCGAATTTCGTAATTAATTAATTAAATTATTTTATTAATTTCATCAATAAAGGTCTTCCTCATTTGTAGATATTTTCCTTTTTAATTTTCTTCCTCTTTTTAATGGGCTCTTCTTCACTCATCTCCTCTTGATCGATCTTTGGTGGAGAGGAGCCCGATCTCCAAGAGCCATCTTATTGAAGAAGGATACCCGGCATTCGAACCATCCGGTGAGAGCACGTCGGCCTTTGTCGAGGCCATCATAGCATTTCCAAACCCCGAGGTGAGATCCATTTTATTTCCCATCATTTTTATTCTTAGGTAGATCGTAGGTTAAATTTTTGATTTCGTGATTAATTTTTAGATCTTAAAATCCAAAAAAATCTCCACCAAACATTTTCTGATCCAACATCGATTTTCCATACCACATCTCGATCTCTCCACGTTCATTTCTACCTCACACGACCTATCACCTCCAGTCATGCACGGTGATCGAAGCCACAGATCTATCTTCTATATCGCTAAGATCCAAAGCCGTTCACACATCCCATTATTGTGCATATAAAATAAAAAAATAAAAAATATATAATCATTTTTCCTTTTATCTCACATTTTTTTTTGCAGGAAAAAAATTTATTTTTGTCTCCAACTTCTGTTTTGCAGGAAAACCAAAATAATAAAAATATAATAAACAAAAAAATAAAAAAATATATACTTTTTATTCCTGCTTACATTTTCTGTTTCAAAAAAAGAAAAAAACATTTTTTATTCTCCTGTTTATTTACGCTGATTAAATTTTTTTAAAAAATCATTCACAATCTGTGTGGTTACAGTTTTCATAAACATAAAAAATATATTAATAAATAAATAAATAAATAAATTCAACCACCGTCCTCCAGGCGCCGCACCGCGAGAGGCGCTCGCCCCCGTACGTGTGGACCGTAATGTGACCCGAAGGTCGGCCGTGCTCCACAGCCCAGCGGCCGCTCCTCCGCCCCATCAAGAACCGCACCGCTTGGCCCCTCCGCTTCCACAACCGCCACGCAGCGCGACACCTTCAGCCCCGCGCACCTCCTGTCGTGAGAACCTTCTGCGCCGCCACCCGCTGCGCCGCCCAGCGACCTCCAGGCCGTCCTCCCGCGCCTCCGCGCGCGGAAGCGCTCCCCAGTGTGAGGCCCCACCGTCCACCGTATCCCAACTCTATCTCTCACCGCCCAACGCCCCTCTCGCCCGTCGCGACCCGCAACCACCAGGCGGAGCCATCGCCTACACGTGACCCTCCATCATGAACCACCCGAAGCTCCTGCGCGCGACCCCACCATGATCATCCACCGACCTCCAGCGCAGGAGCTCCTGCACACATCATCGCCGGCCGCCCTGACCCTCTAGTGCCGCGGTGCCCTCGCCGCCGACCACCCGTCGCCTTCACACGAAGAAGGGGCGGCAACACCCATCTCCCCCTATTGAAGTTGAAGACACGAGCAGAACCCCAGGGGATTTTTGAATAAAAAAATATATTTTGGAAAAAATACGTTAAGGTCCCTGAAGGTATTCATAATTGCCGAGACACCCCTGCACTTCAAGTCCAGAGGACGTGTAACGCGTGCCTCTATTGGGTAAACTGCAAGTTCCCCCTCTATTTATTTTTTTGTTATAATGTGATGCTCAAACATTAAATCTTTGCGAATAAGTCCCTGTCATTACAGACATAAACTTTGCATGATTTTCTTGATGGAATAAATATCTTTCATGCTCTGAAAATTTCCAAAAAAATTGTGTATGCTCCTGATATGTGATTGATCATTGCATAAAATTTTGATAGCATTTTATTGACTTTAATATATTTAAAAAATAAAAAACAATGGCGTTTTGCTTGCTTGTAATTAGAAAATTCATAAAAATTAAAAACTTGTCTAAAAATTCCCCAAAAAATGTTGTAGGTGTATTTTAGTGTCATTTAATTTTTATCTAATTTTCATGCTTTAACTCTTTTTAAAACTCCAAAAAATTATGAAAAATGAAAACTCTAAAAAATTTATATAAAATTCTAGAAAAATAAAAAAAACCCGATTTTAGTCTCTGATTATATATATTTCGTGGTAGTTTATATTAAAAACAATTGCAGGAGTATTGGGCGCCTAAAGTATTTTTAAGTTGCAGAATACTCTTGGCTGTGCACTGTTTTCCTTGTTTTTCATTGTTTGATTTTTATAAAATTACAAAAAAATCAGAAAAATTTGAAAAAATACCAAAAACATTTTAAAATATATAAAATACAAAAACATTTTCTCCATAATTTTATGAGAATTTTATTTGGTTATTCTAGAAAATACAAAAAGGTGTGGCGTGTGTTTTATCATTTGTGCTTATTTTGAAAAAAAAATAAAAATTTAAAAACCACTAAAAAAATTCCGAAAATTGACTACATAATTTTTAAATCGTGCTCCTTGTGTTCGACCCTGTTCACTATACCATGTAAATAGAATAGCGAAACCGCTTACATTTGCTTTACTTGATTGATTTATCTTTTATTAAGTGGTTTTAAAAAATATTTTTCTTGTTGATTGATTCGAGCGGTTGAGAACAACGACACATCGCATTATTTTTCCCATCTTAACCTATCGATTTTCGCGTCATCAGGGGGGTCGCGGGTCGCACGGCTTCCTGGAGGGAGGGTAGGTCTCGTGGATTGGGCGGCTTCTAGGAGGACGGGTGGGTCTCGCGGGCTTCTTTGGACGGTGGATTGGCGGGTGGGTGTCGCGGGCTTCTCTGGTCGGTGGGTTGGCGGGTGGGTCTCGGGTTCCGGGGGGAGGGGGAGGGTTAGTCCAGGAGGAGCTCGGCGGCGGGAGCAAGGGCATGGGGATGCAGGAGGGAGGGGTTTCCAGATTTCTAGGAGGAGCTTGGGGGCGAGGGCAACGAGCAGGGGCAGATGTGGCTTCCATGGAGAATGTCATGCTATTATAAATAAGAATGAGATTTAGGGGCATTTTTATCTTTTTACACCAAAGACAGTTAAATATAACATGTGTATCAAACGGAATATAACACGGGGTTATGTCATGTGAGAGTTAACCATTACTCAAGGTTTCTCATGTAATTCGCGATTATTCAGGGTTATGAATGTTATTACGAAATTACTCAGGGTTATGAGTCTAAAAATCCCTTAAATAAATATAGACACACATTCATTCCGTAAACAAATTATACCAACAATGGTGAATAATGCCATAAAATTTTATTACGTACAATTATAGAAGAATATATAACTATATTTATATATTAAAGTGGATATACGAATACTTACAAAGTCAAAGTAAATACATGTCCACATCCATTTGAAAACAAGTACGACTGCCAAAATTGATATGACAACTTATCGGATTCGAAATATCTTATTCATTTTTATCCCTAACTACAAGCATATTGAGTTATGAAAGACTTACAAGGTAACTAAGGTAACTATGAGGGAAAAAAATGGAGCTGCCCCCGCCCTATTTTTGGTGTTATTTTATTTTATTTTTCAAAAATGAAGCCACGCATTCTTATCACTATATCCCTATAATATGTCATTCCAATTTCATCAAAAATAGATATTTATATACCTTCCATCTAGAATAGAAAATTTAACGGTCTTAGAATTACTGTAATCGATCTGTTCTATATGAACGACATACGAGTCTTTGTTTCTGATGAAAATGAAATACCATATTAGAGGGATATAATGATGAAATTAAATATATTTATTTAAAAAAAATAAAGAAATATCAGAAAAATAAAATGAAGGCAACCATGTCATATGCCACTAGAGGGCAGCCCCATTGAACCAATTATGAAAGGGATTTTTACCTGACAGACCATATAATCTTTGCCAATTACATCCACGACCTTAGAAACAACCTAATTCCCCCTCGACCCCGTAAACTTGTCAACTCTTAACCCATGAACCCTCCGGTTAATCAATTTGAAGCCCGATAGGGTTCTTGGGATAATTTATAGTGTCGATGGGCTAATTACGTTGTGCAGAAGATTGTAGAGGTAATTTAAAAAGTTTATAGGATCTTCCGGGTAAAAATCCCATTTTGAAATTATACAAAGAAAAAGAGCACATCTTGTGGATAGAAGAAACAAAAACTTTTTCACATCCAGCACCCAACCAATCCCCGAAACCCCACCCCACCCCCTCCTTGCACCAGAAGCAAAAGGAGCTCCATACGCCCCCCCTCCTTCCCCACTCCTCGAAGAGCAAGAACACATCCCACTCCACCCCAAACCCTAGCGATCAAATCCACCTCGAGGAGGAGAGGAGATCGGTCGATCCATCCTGCTCGATCCGTCGCCATGTTCAGGAACCAGTATGACACGGACGTGACGACGTGGAGCCCGCAGGGGCGGCTCTTTCAGGTGGAGTACGCCATGGAGGCCGTCAAGCAGGGCTCCGCCGCCATCGGCCTCCGATCGAGGACCCACGCCGTCCTCGCCGCCGTCAACAAGGCCGCCTCGGAGCTCTCCTCCCACCAGCGCAAGGTCTTCAAGGTCGACGATCACATCGGCGTCGCCATCGCCGGCCTCACAGCCGACGGCCGAGTACTCTCCCGATACCTCCGCAACGAATGCATCAATCACAAGTTCGTATACGAGTCCCCGCTCCCCGTTGGCCGCCTCGTTGTCCGCCTCGCTGATAAGGCCCAGGTGATGTTGGATAGCGTTCGGTGAATTATGTTTTTGGGTTTAGATCTGAAATTGCCTGTCTCTGAGAAGCGGAGGTTCGGAAAGGAGGTTCCTTTTTTCGATCGTTTGGGACGTAGATTGCGTGTGGTTACTTTTGCAACGATCTAGAGGTAGATTGCATGTTTTTTGGGAAATGGAGGTCCTTAAAGGGGGTTTCTTTCTCGAGGATTGGTTTTCAGATTGCGTGTTTTGAGCTGGTGTACCGAGAGTTGTGTGTTTCGAGATGTAGGAAGGATCGATAGGCGAATTGTGTGCTTCTGAGAAGTAGAGGTTTGTAAGATGAGGTCTTCTTCTCTGACGAATGGTATGCTAATTGTGTCTTCGGAAGCAGAGGTTCGTAATGGTGGTACCTTTGTTGTTGTCCACAACTTCGCACTGTGTGGAAGGATCGGGTAGCACGAAGCACCACACAACTGAGTGCGGGGCTTCTTCTGCAGCCGTAGTGGGGAGTTCCACAGAGGGAAATATCCAAGCTTCATCCCATGTTTTGGTGCAACTGATCGGTCTTCAGTTAAATTTTGAGGCCATCATTTCGTGATCACCGCATAACAGTTGAATCTTGTATTCTAGGAAGTAGATGGTGATAGAGGTACTTTTCCAACTCAGTGGATGAATCTTGTAGTGGCATTGGTGATGAAGTGCTTGAATAGAGGTTAAGGCCACTGGAGATTCAGACATGATATGCCACTTGCAAGATGGAATACTGGTTGATATGGTGTTCAACCCATCATGAGTGCCATTGGTTTTTGTGTGATTTATGTTGTTGATGCTTCCATTAGACAATAACAATGAGTCGGGGTTTAGATTTAATTGAATGATAAATTCATTAATTTTAGTTTCTGTTGCAGTGAAAGAGGAGTGGGCTTTGGATGATTTATTCATGTAAAGCCTTTTGGTAGTTAACTTAAGTATGGGTGTAGATTTATAAAAAATCTAAGTGAGTCCGTATGCATGCTCTTATTTCTAGTTGGGTATTCCATGTCTAGGATCAAGGAAGAAAGGGGGTTCGAATTTTCTGGCATGTGTAGGTCATAGTCGAGTCGTTATATTAATGGATTTGTAAGGCTTGCTTAGGTCATAGATATTAATGATATTTCATGATTGTGTTATGCTTGATGATCAGCATTCAAATTATATGTATGGTGATTATTTTAGTGAAGGGAAGAGGTAGAGGTCCTAGTTTGAGGGCTTGTCAGGTCTGTTTGAAACGGGGGAGGTTACCCCACTAGTAGGGTAGTCCTGACGCAGCAAAATAGTCCTGGCAGATAGTCATGTGGTGTAAAAAGAACGCGGTCAAGATACTGAATAAGTTTTGTGGCTGGTATCTATGCTTTATGTTTTGATATGAATTGTGTAATAGCCCATGAGAAGTGAGGTTTGTTAAAAGGTGACCCCCCTTTATTTGCTGATAGATATATGAATTGTGTGTTTGGTTGTGGCCTGTGGTAATGAAGTGTCTTAGTGAAGGACCTTCTATTTATGGAGATGGATGGTTGAGATTATTTGAGCTTGTAATTTGTTGGTTTCTGAATTTTGGATGTATAAAGTGTATATGGGGAATTAGATATTGAGAATAGCTGTGTTTTGTGTGGTGCTAGGATGATGGGATTTTGGGTCCAGATTGCTAACTTTACAAGGTTTATTTAGATTGACTGCATGATGGATTTGTTAAATTTGAATTTTTACTATATATTTATTGTACAGTAGGAGTTTCAAGAACTTCTACATGCAATGTGATTATTGACAATAGGTATATGAGTAGATTTAGGTAGAAAGGAGGGATGTGTAGGTGCTTTTGGCATCTTATGTCAAGGATCAAGCCAGCTAGGATAAGGTGGAGACATGCTTGTTTGATGTCATGTCTATTATCTATTTTTGTCTACCATGGCTTTAAATGTTGATGAATTCACATGGTTCGGGTTGTTATAAAGGTGCTTTTTGAAAAGGTAGATCTTGAGGTTCTATGGAAGGTTGCGATTTTTCTGATAGGCATATATAGTGTACATATGGTGTCTGTTGCTACTGAAGGAGCAGTAGTGGTGGTCCTGGTGTTGTGTTATATAGAATACACTAACATACTAAAATGAGTCTAATTATGATCCCAAAAAAATCACCCATCACTTTTTTTCTCTTCCATTTCTTTAATTAGCACGTGGGAGTGGGTGTAGGGGATCTGTACTTTCTTTGTGGAGCGTTTCTCAAAATCAATCCATGCATATCACAAGATAACTACTTTAACGAGACCCTTTTCTAAACCCTGGTTTTACGTTAAATGTAGAATATGATTTCTACTTTTATACATTCAGTCGGAGTTTTTGCATCTATTGAAAGTTTTGGAGATAGGGTTATGGTATGATATCATAAAGATAAAGATGGCGTAGAAGTTAATCTCTTAGAAGATGAATAATGCTCTGGTAACAATATTGATGTTAAAGATCCTTAATCCAAAGCCGGTCATGTAGAAGATCATCATCAAGTATCTCTCTGTTAGACATTATCATTTTTTGCTGATGTAGCCTGAATTTCTAAAGGGGAAGAATGTGGGTTTGGAAAGTGAGAGAGGATAAGAAGAAGAATGAGAAATATGTTAGCTGTGTTGGCTTTTGGTGAGGATGCACGAGAAGAGGGAGAAAGCATGCATAGCTGCTCAAGGGAGAAGAAATAGAGACAAAAAGGAATCGGAAGATAGAGGAGAGAAAAGGAAAACAGGAGGAAAAGAGGGATAGCATCTGTCATGTAGCTTGATTTTTTTAACAGAAGAATACAAATTTATAAAGTGATGGAACATAAGAAGAAGAAGAATAGGAAACACGCTAGTTGCATGGGATTTTTGATGGAAATGCATCGAGATGCATATGATAAGGGAAGAAGCACGCCAAGCAATATGAATGAGAAAAAAATGAGATCAAGAAATTGGATTAGAGGATAATGAGAAGATAGAAAATCGAGAAGAAAGAGGGATAACGCTTACAAGGAGACAAACATCCATTCATTTATCATCTCTATCCGTACATGTAAAGGTCCCCTCCTTTATATAGGGAATGTGCAACTTATCAAATGCATTCCTTGTCTTAAGACAACTTTTATCATGACATCCTTTGATTTACATGCATCTTTTGTCTAAAAATAAAGAAAAGAAAATACACACATCTCTCTACCAAAAAAACATATTGAGAGATTAAAGACATCTCTCGATTTACATGTTATATAAGGAAATAAGTATCACATTTTAGTTCACATCCTCATAAGATTTGTGTTAGTACTTCGTAGATTCTTCCCATCTTTCAAAACTCAACTTTGAATGAGTATTCAATTTTCACGTTAATGGTGATGAAAAGATGGAGGAGGGGTGAGATGAGGTTGGAGGAGGCAACATGGTGGGGAAACGATGGAGGAGGTCGACAAGAGGATACCAAGATTCAAGTAGGAGTTTCAACGCATTTTCCCTAAATAGACTATGTACCAATTATGGGGGGTATAAAAACAAAGAAAGAAGCAAAGACGATAGTAAGTGAAGCGAAGCAAAAGCTTTTTTTTGAAAGTAGAAGGGTGTCCTCCCAAGCTAGGATCCACCACAAAACTATATATATGTTATGTGTTACAACGCTTTACATTGACCATGATGAACGTAATGCTCTACAATGTTCAATTACATTCTCTGCATAACAAGTTTGCCCCTAAAAATGACGCCATTCCTAGCCTAGCGCGCTAGATCGCCCAAAGGAGTCCAAATGGGTATGCACTATCCTCGTGCCCATATCCACAGACCGATCTAATGTCTCCAAAAATTGGTGCATTCCTGACCACCAATCCAAGAGATGTTGGCCCTGCTCCAAATTTGAGATGAGGACGAACAATAGAAGAACACGTGGTATGCGTCTTCCATTGCCGACCCACATCTGACACAAAGATTAGCCTCCACCCTAAACACCTGCCTCCAATGAGTCAACATGAGAATCCTACCAAGCCGGAGAAGCCAAAGAAAGATCTTGATATGTTTCGGCACCCTGCTTCTCCAAATCAACATGTTATCAATGACAACCTCTTCATCCACCTTCTCTCCGTCCTCCACCAAGAATCGATAAGCCTTTTTCATCGAGAATATCCCATCTCAACAAATGTAGTGACCCTTGCCAGTTGTTGCCCCCCCCCCACTGCGCCAAATCCACCTGCAATGCTAAGAACTCCTCAACCCTCTGATCCGATAAGCCCGAAGAGAATATTAGAGACCATGACTCATGCATCCAGACATGTTGCACTGCCTCCTCCTTGTTACCAGCTAAGTGCATGAGGCGTGGGTAGCGCTCGCCCAACGCCCCATCTCCCATCCAGTCATTACGCTAAAAATGAAATCCAGAGCCACCCCCAAGAACCAGTCTCAACTTCAATTCCAATTCCGGGATCACCTTGGTAATCCCCTTCCATAGAGAAGACAACAAACGACCCAGAGTGACCGCCAAAGACATGGAGACCCCATACAACTTCCTCAGCAACCTACACACCAGGTCCTCATATTTTCCCCATACGCGGACCACTTATTTCACCATGAATGCTTTGTTCATCACAACCACCCAAAGAACACCCAAGCCACACTTTTTCTTCGATGCCGTCACCTTGCTCCAATCAACCAAGTGGATCCCCTCCTAATCTATCTCCCATCCGACTAGAAAAATCTCCTCATTAGAGCCTCGATCTTCGTGCACACACCCACATGAAGCATCCTCATGGAACAAAAAAGATATATATGGCTGAAAGAACATGTTTCAGAAGCACCAACTTCTCGCCTCTCGAGAGAACGGACACCTTCCATCCCGCCAACCTCCCTTCCAATCTCCCAAAAGTGCATGCTAGTCCCATATCTTGGGCCTCCCTGCCACCAACAACATGTCCAGGTACGCGATCGGAAGCGCGGCCATTAGGCAACCCAAGATCGTCGCCCCTCCAAAAGCTTGGGTGTCAGTTTTTATTCGGAGGTGAATTGATAATTTCAAGCTAGCTAATTGCACATAAAGGATTATTCTATCAAGAGTAGGTGCATCGGGGTGATGACGACAATTCATTGGTGGCCAACTCTTTTTGTAGGGTTTTGATGGGAATGAAGATTTCTATATCACTGTAATAGATTTAACCGACTCCATAATCTATTCAAACCATTCTTGTTAAAGAAAATGAGGTGAAGAAGGTATTTAAAATGATGAAATCCGGGAAAGTGGCAAGATATGGACTAGATGAAATTCTTGTGAATGTTTAGAAAATGTTGGGGGATGATAAGTACTTATGTCATTTGATATTAATTAGCGATCCAAGAAAGTGTCAAATGTTTGAAGAAAAAATACCATGATATACTTCTATTAGAACAATGAGTCATATGAGCACCTGATTGATGAGCGGTACAATGAAGTTGGGGGGTTGGGGGGGGGGGTATAAGGGGAGTTGAATCAGTGCTCAACAGTAGAGTGAAACGACTTGATTTCTTGGTTGGATGGTCTAAACTTGGGGTGTTTATGAAGATTTCATAATTACAGAGGATCTTCAAACGATCCTTCTTGATTTGGAGAGATTCTAAATCTTAATAATGTACCCAGATATGTCATGTGATAACTTATAGAGAAGAGATTGGTGCATGTTTTGTATATAGAGATTATAGGAGGTGTAGTGTATATGAATGGAAGAGGTTAACAAGCAATTTTATATCCGTTTTAGTATGCACCTTTCTCAATATTGGATCAACTAATGTAGCGCAATTTAAAAGGTGCATGTTGTTTGCAACGATGTTCTTCTGGGTGAGACACGGCGATGGATTCAAGTGGAAGCCTGTGCATTGGAGGGAGGCCTTGGGGCATGAAGAATTTTGACTATGTTAAAGATGGAGTGTGCAACCACTCCAATGGTCTGGTGGTAGTGCAGCATGTCTACTACCCAAAAGACCAGGGTTCAAATCCCTCCTTGTGGGGGTTGTGTTTGGTAGCTGACATCCAATGTAAAAATTAGTCGGATCTTTCAACATGGATTTGAGCAAGAATCCATGTTGAAAGACAGTGTATACAGAGAAGGCAAGCTCAACGACGAGGAAGTTAGAGACGCGACGGAGGCAAAGCTTGGGGCAAACTGCAAGTCTGAAAATGATTTTTCTAAATACCTGATTTGATCATTCAGACTTTTAGTAGATGAAAGAGTTGATGAAGAGAAAGATCGAGCAATTATCGGACTGAACTATTGAAAAAGATATATTGGGGTGTTTATGGAGTTATCATAATTACAGTGGATCCTCAAATGATTGTTGATTTGGAGAGATTCTAAATCTTGATAATGTTCCAAGAGATGCCATGTGGAAAATTATATCGGTTTTAGTCTGCAACTTATCTCGGTTTTGGATCAACTAATGTAGCACAATTAAAAAGGGGCTTGTAGTTTGCAATGCTTTTCGACTGGGTGAGACAGAAGATGGATTCAAGTGGAAGCCTGAGCATTGGAGGGAGGCCTTGAGGCATGAATATTTTTGACAAAGTAGGTTAAAGATAGAGTATATAAAGAATGCAAGCTCAATGATGAGGAAGTTAGAGACACGACAAGTGGTAAAACTTGGGGCAAATTGCAAATCCAAAAATGATTTTTCTAAATACCTGATTTGATCTTTCAGACTTTTAGTGGATGAAAACATTGACGAAGAGAAGATCAAGCAATTATTGGACTGAACTATTAAAAAAAGATACGACCTTTTTAGATCTGAGCTGTATATAACTCGAACCAAAACTGTATAGAGATCAAGAAATCATGCAGACTGCTTGAATCCCGACTGCTGATCATTTCAGGGACAACCTTTCCACTAAAATCCCGCGGGTTTGGAGATGGATGGGCCGCAACTCCAGACTGCTTGAATCACCTTCCGCTGACACCCTCATTCGTGATATTTCCATTGAGGAGATTAAAGATGCTGTCTGGGATCTGAACCTTGACGCCGCCCCCGGCCCTGACGGATTTCCTGTCTCTTTTTATAGGGACTTCTGGGACCTTGTTGGCCCCGAAGTCCTCGAGGTGACGCATGAATTCAGTTGCGGTAATCGGGGTTTTGATCGCATTAACAAGGCGCTACTCGTACTTATTCCTAAGCGTGCTTCGTCAACCTCGATAGGGGACTATCGCCCAATTGCAATTTCAAATGCTCTTTATCTTATTGTGGCCAAGGTTCTTGCCACAAGATTAGTTAGCGTCATTGATGCTTTGGTTTCGCCAACCCAATCCGCCTTCATCTCGGGTCGCCAGATTTCGGACTGCACAACTCTTGCGTCGGAGCCCATCGCGGATTGGCGCAGACGGGGATCAAGTGCCATTTTATGGAAGGTGGACTTTGCTAAGGCTTTCGACAGCCTAGATTGGAGGTTTTTATGGTCGGTTTTGAAGAGATTATGCTTCCCTGATGTTTGGATTATCTGGATTAGGCGTTGTATTACCACGGCCTCGTTTACGGTTCTTATCAATGGCGAACCCGAAGGGGGTTGGATCCAACCGCAGAAAGGTGTGCGCCAAGGTTGCCCCCTCGCTCCTCTACTGTTCATTTTGGCGGCTGATATCCTCGCTGACATGGCCAAGGGCGTGATTGATCATGGTCTTTCTGGATGCTACACCAGAGGCGAATTGCGAATTCCTATTATTCAGTATGCGGATGACACACTTTTCCTCATTGAGGGAGGAGTCCAGGAAGCAAGCGGCATGGGCACGACGCTTGAAATTTTCTCTGAACTCTCTGGCCTGTGCAAAAACAACAACAAATCTACTTTTGTCCCTTTTGGTGCTGCAAAACTATTGATAGATGGATTGAGTACCGTTTTGGGGTCTGCAAGCGTTGAGCTTCTTATGGACTTCCTCGGAATGCCGCTTTCTTTGGGGAGGTCGCGGCTCCGCGATTGGCTGAAGGTGGTGGAGAAGCTCGACTCGAGATTGGCAGGTTGGAAAGCTAACATTCTTTCAAGAGGTGGTAGATTAGTTCTTCTCAAGGCCATGCTTTCGGTCATTCCTGTCTACTTTCTTGCTTCCCGCAAGATCCCGAAGGGAATACGTGCAAGGTTGGAAAAGAAGATGTGCGGTTTTCTTTGGGGCAACGGTGCCACTGGAAGGGGGGGGGGCATCCACTTAGTCAGTTGGGAAGATATTCAACGCTCCAAGCTTGGGGGGGGCTGGATGTGAGATCCCTGGAGGACTTCAACGAGGCTCTCCTGCTCAAATGGGCTAGCAGGGTTTGGGGCCCGGGTAACGACCTCGTTGTTATGGCTATTCGCTAGATTTATGGGGTTAAGGGCATGCCTCATTCGCAGCCTATTAATAGCAGCTCCATTACGCCTTTCTGGAGGGGCGTCACGAAAGTTTTCTTGAAAAATCTTCAGCTGTTCAAGCCAGTTATGGGGGGGGGGGTGGAAATGACTTTATTTTTTGGATGGACGATTGGTCGGGGGCGGGAGCTCTCTCTACTCGCTTTCCCCGCTTCTTTGCCTTGGCGACTGACAAGCTTTGTTCGGTGGCGAGCTGCTGGGTTGATGGTACCTGGTGCCCCACCTTCTCCACCAATTTCTCCGACAGAAGATTTGTTGAATTCTTGATCTCCTCGAGACCTTGAGGAACATAGGAGCTCCCAACGGGGGTAGAGATCACTAGGACTGGAAAGCTGGCCCTTTCTCGGTTAAGGGGGCATATGGGGCTATTTGCAGACCCCCGCCGGCGAACTCGGAATCCCTGATCAGGGATTGCGCTTCAATTTGGTCCCTTCGCCTCTCGGAGCGTGTGGGGATTTTCTTGTGGCTCCTTCGGCGCAAACGACTCTTGACTCGCGACCGGTGCGTCAAACTTTTGGGAATAATTGCGGACAGATGTTTGATCTGTGACAATGCGATCGAGACAATTGATCACCTTTTCTTTGCTTGTTCTGTTGTATCTCAGATCTGGCTCAACTCGGAGATTCCTTGTTGCCGTTTAGATGACTTCCAATCGTTCTGGAATTCGATCCACCTGAACAAGGACAGAAGACCTAGAGCAGATTGCCTTCTTCCGATGGCTTACCTTTGGGCGATTTGGCTTGGCAGAAACGACCTCTTATTCTCCGGGCAAAGATTTTATGAGGAGAACGTGGCTTTCCTTGCGAAAAGGCTTGTCGAGGACTGGATGTTGTAGCGCTTTTGCTCTGTTTGGGAGGGCTTGTTTTACTTTTTGTAAGGAGGGGTTAATCTGTTTTTTAAATCTGTACTTTCCTTTGTTTCGCTTTTTGGTATAAATAAATTTTTGATGGGGAGGGTGCCACCGAGCATTGCCCCCTGACCAGCAGACTTTCAAAAAAAAAAAGAAATCATGCATCCAATCCTAATTAAAATGGAAGAACCCTAAAACCCTAAACCCTAAACCCATGACAAAGTCATCATAGGGGAGCGGGAGCAGATAGGGAGCGAGGGTTAACCAGAAGGTCATCGTTGAGAACCACAGAGAAGTGCAACCGAGCGAGAGCGAGGTCGCTGATGTCTTTGTCATGGAGGAGCTGGCTGGGGAGGGTCCCTGGCACGACATGAATAAACAGAGCGCGTTGACAAATAGAGAAGGTTGACGAGACCGAAGTAGGAGAGAGCGACCGCATGGTGCTTCTGTAGCGGCTTGAGAGACCACTTGTCCAGGACCTACTCGGCAACCGAGTTGTGCTTTCGTTGGGGTTGCCTGATCCATCTCCGGAGGTCCTGTGAAGTTAAGGGTTCCTGGTCAACGAAGAAGGCATCTCAGAAGGTAGAGAATAAGCGAGATGATAAGCCTGCTCAACTGGAAGAGGATTTTGCAAAGTTATTCCTTCGCCTATATGAAGGGGTAGACATAGAATATCCTATGGAAGAAGTTCTGATCGGGGAAGGTTATGGGGAGAGATTGCGGCTTATCCATGATGGAGTCTCGAAGGCAAGGTTGGCCGGAGCGGCGATTGACATGCTTGAACTCTCGGGAGGACTACTTTGTGTTATGGGGATGTCATCCGCATGAGTCAAGGACGTGATGAATGGGGGGTTGTTGAGGGCTGTTTATCACCGATGTCGAGGAGGGCGAAGTCGACGGCGGAGACCGCGATACCTTGATGGTGCTTCGAGGGTGTCGACATGACATAGAAGATGAAGATTATCGGCGTGCCATTGAGACACAGGAAGGCAGAGAGATCCTTCAGGAAGCTCTACTACATGTGGGTGAAGTCGAGAAGCATTGTTTCGGTTTGCATCTTGGAGAGGAGTCAGAAGTGGTCGTGTTGATGTGGGGCTCCAAACCCCCAATTCCAATGAAAGCTACGGTATGGCTCGGTTGTAGACCAGTGCCTATATGGATGGTCCCCTTGGACGAGAAGCCCCACAGAGGAGGGATGGTGGCGGATGCAGCGACGGAAAGGCCACCGCCGGTCATCAGGGAATCCCAAACGATGTGGTCTTTGGCTAGAGTTAAGGAAAATGCATTATTTGGGGAAGGTGGGCTGAAGCCCTTAAACCATAAATGCACCGCAACCAACTTTCTTGCTAATGTCTCGGGTACCGAAGCGGCAACTACAGAGTCTGGCCATGCTCATAACCCGATAACTTCAGGTATACCGTTGAACCTGGAGGAGTTATCGGGTGACATAGATCCAACATCTCGAGAATTAACCCGAACGCTCCCCTTGGGCTAGAACAACCCATCACTCCCAATTATAAGCTCCGGATCCGGAGCTTCGGATCTTAATGAAATCTTTGACATGATGGATGCCATTCTTTCTTTAGAACAATGTGATGGTGAACTGCTTTCTTTGAAGGACCCCACAAGTTGAATCTAATGCTTAAGCAGTGGCAGAGAGACCCTCGATGATGCAGAGGAGGCTACCGCCAAGGGAAGTGGTGTTAGTTTGGAAGCCCTTCAGCCGGCGGGGGCTGTGGGATGGCTTAGGGCATCTGACGCTGTTTCACACCATGTGAAAGTCAGGGGTGGAGTCCAATGCATCAGAGCGGAGAAGAGGGGACATGGATCGAATCGACGGGAGGTAAGATCGCATCTACGATGCTTTTCTCGTAAACGTCGACGCTGGAATGCGTGCACGAAGGACCTTTACAAGACGCTACAACATGGTGTGAGGGGTTGATTGAAAGGGGTTCTAGGGACCTGCAAGAAGAGGGATCTATGGAAGATGGGAGGGAGACTGAAGCTGGGAAATCCACATAGGGCTTCTTATCAAATCTTAACTTGGTGGCGGGTGGATTCGACTTGGAAAGGCATTTTGAAGATGAAGTAGCATGGATTGTTGGAATATTCAGATGGCGGGGACAATCCCCTTGGTTACCCAATGAAAATACTTTCATGGAACACACAAGGGTTGGGCCAGTCAGAGAAATGATTGGCAATCAACTCAATGTTGGTTGACTGGGAATTGATATGGCATGTTTTCAGGAAACAAAAATTGACTCTTGGGAAGCTGTGAGCCTGTGAGGTGTAGCTCCACTTTGGGACCCCTCCTCACAGACTTCATAGCAGTGTTAGCAAGCGGTAGCTCAAGGGGAGTTGTGGTAGCATGGAATGTGAACTTGTTCGAGTTGATTGACGATGTAAAAATGGTATCTCAGTGCTCCTGGCTTGCAAGGCAGATCGGTCTCGGCTGGTTGTCACATTGGTATATGGCATTTCGAGAGATGCAAATAAAAATTCGCGTCGATGAAAAATTAATTTAATTGTGGATTTTTTTGGTGGAGAAGAAAATGGAATAGTTGAGAGGAGAAAACTCGGCGGAGAACGAGGGATTTTGGAGAAGAGAATCGAGGAGACTGCATTGGGAAGGAGAGAGACGACAGAGAGAGATAAAATCTCAATTTTAATTCAACTTGAACTGTCCCCAAACAATAGATTACCAACCCCTTTATATAGGAGGGGTGGGATTACAAGATTAGAAAGAAATTTAAATTTACTCTAATTGATTTGAATTAAAATTCAAATCTACTTTATCCTAATTGACTCTAAACTAATTAAATTCGAAATTCAAATTGAAAAATCGACTAACTAAATTGAGATCACATGCAATCTCTTTTTATTTAAAAAATGCAATGACTCCATTAAACATAAATAAAATTAAACTCTAATTAACGGAAAAAAGCAAGCCCTATTTATTAATTTCGTACTGCATCAATTCTCCTCCGCTTGAAAAATTCGTCTCCCGACGAATTGCTTGATCTTCGGATTGTTGATGGAGAATTTCCACATGACTTGTTGGTCGAATCTCCCAATTTTGCTCCTTTTCCATGTTACGTTATAATTCTTTCCCACTGAGGGGTATGGTTGCAAAAGTTCTACCCCTTCACTTAAAAAGATCCCATAGCATAATATATCCTCTAATTTGCCCTTTTGATAAAAACTTTTGAGAGGAGGGGTCTTCCTGCAAATATTCCAAATTAATTTTCCATCCCAATCATGGGGTTCGAATCGTATAGGTAAATGGCCCCTCTTTAGGGTTCTTCTTCCCTTCAAGTTGCGGCGCTGGCGCCGTCGAGGTGGGAACTGCAGGTGGTTCATGCGTCGCGCAAGTGGCGCACAGGTGGGAGGCGGTGTGGAATTGCGGTGGCGACGCGCTGGTGGGGTCTTGCGGGGACGGCACACGGTCGACGCACTGGCAAGTGGCCGTGTTGACGAGGCTGGGGATCAGGGTGACGAGGTGAGGGGATGGGGCACGAGGGTTGAGGGGTGCGTCGTAAGGGGTTTGAAGGGCAGGAGGGGGCGGCGGGGGTGGTGGGGCAGGGGGATTCATCGGGGGTGCGAGGGTGGCGGCAATGGTAGGGCAATGGGGGTCACTGGAGGTGCGTGGGTTGCGGTGGAAGGGGAGTTTGCTGGGGGTGAGGGGGCAGCGGGAAGGGGTGGTGGCTGCGATGGGATTTGGGGGGTGGGAGGGGTTTGCATCATGGTTCGAGGGGGGGGGGATTGGGGACTGCACCGTTGGAGGTGCGCGAAAGGCGTGAGGGGGTGTTGAGGCTGGGAGGGTTGCCGGAGTGGCGGATATGGGTTGCGGGAGAGGCTGTGGGGTAGTTTGGAGGACAACATGGGGCTGCAACTGGGCGAGTGGGGGTGCGGGGGCTGCGATGGGGACACAGGAGAGGGTCATGGGTGGCACGGGAATCGATTCTTCCAAGGACTGCATGTTTGAATATACCTGGACAACAAGCAGATCGTCGATGACGGTGATTTTTCCTGGGCTCTCTTCATCGGGAACTTGGATGGAAGCTTCGAGGGTACAAGGTGGTGTTTCAGCAACCATTTTGGCAGTGATTTCGGCGGCACTTAGGGTCTTAAAATCAACAACCAAAACCCGTAGTTTTGATTGGAAGTCGAGCAATATGCTCATCATCTCCTCGTTGTAGGCTCCGTCGGCTCACCGTTTACGTTCCGACGAATGATAGTCTTTCGTCGCATGCCGATACGTACGTCTGGACGGATCGTCAGATCGTGAGGACGATCTATAGGCCATGTTCTGATGCCAATTGATGCAAATAAAAATTCGCGGTGATGAAAAATAAATTTGATTGTGGATTTTTTTGGTGGAGAAGAAAATGGAATAGTTGAGAGGAGAAAACTCGGCAGAGAACGAGGGATTTTGGAGAAGAGAATCGCGGAGATCGCGTGGGGAAGGAGAGAGACGAGAGAGAGAGAGATAAAATCTCAATTTAACTGTCCCCAAACAATAGACTACCATCCCCTTTATATAGGAGGGGTGGGATTACAAGATTAGAAAGAAATTTAAATTGATTCTAATTGATTTGAATTAAAATTCAAATCTACTTTATCCTAATTGACTCTAACTAATTAAATTCAAAATTCAAATTGAAACCGACTAATTAATTTGAGATCACATGCGATCTCTTTTTAAAAAATGCAACGACTCGATTAAACGTAAATAAATTTAAACTCTAATTAACGGATAAAAAAATCAAGCCCTATTTATTAATTTTGTGCTGCATCAGAGAGCATAGTTGAATGTGGCATTGTGGGAAGAGTTGAGGAGCACCGGGGAGAGGTTCGTGCGACTGCATGGGTTGTATAGAGCTTTCAATGTCACGCTCTACATAGAGGATAAGCATGGTGGGAGAGGTGCTCAGGATTCGAGGCTTTTTACTAGTACGACATGGGAGCTGAATGTAGAGGTCTTTAATGCATTGAACTGCAAGTATACTTGGCGAAACTCCTTCTCCAGATCGCGGATTGATCATTTTATTCTTTCGATTGAGGCATTGGAGATGATTACTCTAGCGGCTGTCACTTCGTAATCAAGATCAAGATCTGATCATGCGTCCTCGGGCTTTGACTCATGCAGTGGTAGAGGCAGTTCATTGTATTTCATATTTAAGAGATGCGGGATGCTGGAGGAGGGCTTCCGCGATCTGATTGTCTCCTTTTGGTCGAGCATGGAGGTGAAGGGTTCGACTACCATGAGATTGTCATTGAAATTGGCAGCGCTACGTCACAGGCTTGTGGATTTCTGGAAGGAATCTAGGGTTGAGTGTGGTCTGAGAAGGAGTCACGCACAAGAGGAGCTGGCGAGACTGGACTCCCTGGAGGATGCCAGGAGTTGGATGAAGAGATACTAAGCCGAGAGCTGGTTCAAAAAATCATGGAGGATGAAGATAGGAAGTGGAAACTAGAATGGAGGCAAAGATCAAGGCAAAAATGGCTGAAGGAGGGCGATGCGGACATTAAGTTTTTTTCATGCTGCAGCAAACGATAGAACGGGGAACATGATCCACTTGATTAAAGTTGGGGGAGTGGAAAGACGTGGGGAAGTGGATGTTGCAAGGGCATTTGTGAGTTATTTCATGAGCATGAGTAGGCGGACGGCACACAACGGTTCGAGGTGGCTTGTCTTGGGGGTCAACTGCATCTCTGATGAAGGCACGGAGGATCCATTGAGACCTTTTGGGCTACATGAGGTTTGTGAAGCATTATTCACACTAAAACCAGACGAGTGCCCTGGTCCGGACGGTTTTTCGATTTTCTTCTAGGAGTTTTGGGATGTCATTGTGGAGGAGATAATGGCGGTGCTGACGAAGTTTACGAATGGGAACCGTGGTTTTGACATAATTAACCGATCTCTTCTCTTCTTACTTCCCAAGAATGATGTTACTGAAATTGAGGATACCGACCCATTGCCCTATCAAATGCAATCTATCTGATCATGGCAAAGAATTTGACAAACCGTTGGGGGGGGGTGTTGAACAAGCTTGTGTTGCCGGTTCAGAGCGCTTTCCTCCTGGGCATACAACCAATGGATAATGCAGTTTTAGCATCGGAAACAATATCTGATTGGTGTAGGTGTAAAATTAAGAGGGTGATGTGGATGGTGTATTTTTTCAATGTGTACGACTGTGTAGATTGGTGTTTCATCTGGGCATCGTTACACATACGTGGTTTCCCAGATAGGTGGATTGCTTGGATGAAGAGGTGTATCACGATGGCTTCTTGTGCGGTGCTGGTCAATGGTAAGCTAGTGGGTTTGTTCCCGCTGCAGTAGGGCATCCAGTAGGGATGTTCCCTGGTACCCCTATGTGTTATCGATAATGGTTGAATGTGCGGTCACGGGGAGTCTTTGTAGAGGATTCTCAAAAGGGAAGATCTCGATTCCTATTCTTTAGTATGCAGATGATACGTTCCTTTTTGCAGAGGGAGGCACCGCAAGTTGCAGAGGTTTATCGTTGTTCTTGGCCTCTTTGGGACTGTTTCAAGGTTGAGGATCAATAGGGAGAAATCAGAAATCGTAACTTTCGGCTTGAACGCTGAGGAAATCATGAGTTACGCGGCTTCATTGCACTGCCTACGAGGCAATTTACCGATGCGTTACCTTGGTGTCCCACTGGTAGCAGGAAAGATGAGTGTGCTGGACTGGCTTCCGATGCTTGAGAAATTGGAGCAGAAGCTAGCCTGTTTGAAGTCAGCTTATTTGTATAGAGGGGACAAACTTGTAGTGCTGAGATCGGTATTGTTAGCTATACTTGCTTTTTTCCTCTCTTTTAGGCTGCTTCCGGTCGGGTTGAGGAGGAGACTTGAGGGCATCATGAGCATGTTCTTCTGATCCTCCGGGCAGACTAATGGTCTTTGTTTGGTTGATTGGAAGACAATAACATGCGTAAAGGATGAAAGGGGCCTTGGGATTTGTAGTATTGATGAGATGAACAATGCTCCTCTGCTCTGCTGAATAAATGGATCACATGTATCCGGGGCGATTATGACAACCTAGTATGCGATGTTGTACGCATGATCTGTAGGCTCGGTAGCTCACTTCCCAGTCTCGGGGAGATTGGGGTGGTACCCTCTTGTTTTTGGCGAGGCATTTGCAGTGCTGGAGATCCACCCTTTCCTGAGACCTGTCGTTGGGGATGCCAACGATTTCAAGTTCTGGACCTATGACTGGTTCGAGGGTTGAGCATTGGCAGTTCAGTTCCCAAGGCTAATGGCATTGGTAACTAACATGGAGGCCTCAATAGCTGAGACTTGGGATGGATATTCTTTCTTTCCTCAATTTAGGTTTGAGATCTCAGGTCAACGATTAGAGGAACTGTTGGTGGTGCTTGTGAAGCTAGAGAGGGTAGCAGGACCCACGGAGGGGCGGGATCGTAGGTGCTGGCAAGATGGTCTTTTTCGATGGGGAAGGCGTACAAAGCATCTAAGGGACCCATGATCTATGACCCTGGAGGATGCGAGGCGGACTGCAAAAGAATATGGAAATGGAAGATCCCAGCTCGTGTGAAGGTCTTCATGTGGATTTGTAAGAGCAGATTAATGACCGGGGTTCGATTTGCACGTTTCTTTCCGAATGCTGACCCGACATGTTCATTTTGTCACGAGGAAGTTGAGGATGCAGACCACCTATTCTTCAAGTGCATGGGTTTCATCGAGATCTGGAGCATAATTGGGAGTCATGTGTCCCTCTTTGAGGGTTGATCGGTTTTTGGGAAACCATTGGAGCATGGTGGAGAGGGACAAAAAAGGATATGAGTTCGTAGCACTAATATAGGCAATCTGCATTGACAGAATGGTGCAGCGTTTCGTCAGGATCGAGTGTATGGTGAAAATGTGGTGGCGCATGCAAAAACATTGGTAGAGAGTTTGAACAAGTAATTTTTGTTGGAGTATTTGGTTATGCGTCACTTATGTGGGAGATGGGTAACCTCATCCAGTTGTTTAGTCCTACATCTACTAGTTTGGAGATATGTAGACTCAGTGGGGGCTATATATAGGCCCCCACACCCATTGTATTCATATGAGAAAAAGCAATGAAGCATAGACCCCCACACCCATTATATTCATATGAGAAAAAGCAATGAAGCATATGACCCTTTGAGACCTTCTCCGTGGTTTCATCCTGATCTTTAGGGAGTAGGATTCCACGTTAAATCCCGGTGTTCATAATGTTTTTGTTCTTTTATCTTTGTTACGATTCCACATTCCTATTTTCTAACATGGTATCAGAACAAGTTGATTCTATGGGAGATTTTTTTCAAGATCATTTACTATTGTCAGATCAAAGAATCGACTATCGTTTACCAGATTCATTTTATATTCAACAGATCTGTATTCTATGGTTTCTTGAAAGTTCTTGAACGACGAGTATCTCCAACCAGTACTGTTCTAGGGTTTCCACTGAAACCCTAATTTCTTGTTTCTGCTTGACGACAAGATTTTTTTTTACGATGCGGCGAGATCCTTCGATTCTTAGATCAACTCCAGCGCGATTGCTGAAGCCTTCAGGGTGCAACCTCCATCGCGCAACAACTTACAATTTTCTCCAGAACTCCAGGCAAAGCCGTCCCAGCACATGCAACGCCTTCTCTTCTCTTCAAGCAGCACATGGTCTCGCGCATTTTGCGCGAGTTGGCCTGATGATTACTCCATTCGGCAATGGAAGCCTTCCAGCCTTCAGGCGGAGGCGCAGCTCCAGGCGACATCGCCTCCAACAGAGGTGGCATCATAACTGGGCGACAGATCGCAACATCACCTACCTGCTCGCAACGTCGCCTATGTGCGTCAAATCTCAGCGCCACCTACCTGCATCTCTCCCTCCATCAGCACCCCCAGGTGGAATCACTCTCGCATCATTAACGACGACGGCGGCCACCCTCACTCTCACGGCTTCTCTCGCTGGCAGCGCCTCACGTAATACATCCTCTCGATTAGCGACACCCCTCTCAGTTGATGAACTCCAACGATCCCCTCCAGACCGCCTCTCCTTCTCTTCCTCTCTCGGCGGCAGATCCCCATCGGGGGCGACACTCGTCTGGGAAAAAGGGTTCCCTCGTGGGGGAAACCTAAATAGCAGAAATTTACCTTTTAAGCCCCAAGAGGCCCAACGACTGTTAAAAAAATGAGGGTTTATTTTGGGCCCAAGTGGCCGACTTTTTTAAAGCTAGTTGGGTCAGAAAAAAGTTTGTTCAAAAAAACCTGATTTAAAAAAGCGCGTACAAAGAGAAGTCGTACGTAAGAAATTTTGTGCAAAAAAAGGAAGGAACACGTTTAAAAAAAGGGATTGAGAAAGCTGAAAAAAATATTATTATCGGTTATGTGATTCATATTTTCTTCCTATTTTGTCTTCTCCCAACTTTGTGGGTGTCACTTTTTCGACAAGTATGGGAGATATGGGGAGTATTGTGTAGAGTCACATGTCTATTCCAGATTCCAGACCAGTCGGATTGTTCAGATTCTACAATGATCATACATTCAGACTCGACATCAGATGTTTTCGAGTCCTCAGTTTCAGACACGCACATGTATGCGGTCTTTTCAGATGTGCACATATTTGCCATCATTTGTCATGGTCCCCATCATTCTTGTTTTCGGCCAGGGTTTTCATGTGATCCATAGGGACTCCAGAGTATAGTATCATTCCCTATGCTATGTTGACTAGGGTTTTCATGTGATTTCATAGAGAATCCAGAGTAGAGTACCATTCTCTGTGCCAGATGGAGAGTTCCAGTTCTTCGATGAGAAGACTTCTTCAGATTCCATTCTCCAACGATCGTAGTACGAGATCCTTCCGAGGTTCCTATGAGAGAAAACCCACTTCGAGGTCCCTATGAGAGAGACCCTTCTTCATGGATCTATGTATGGATAATTAGCGATGCTCTTTTCGGCCCTTTTCTGAGATGGAGCATTTGCCCACATGTTGTGGCGGGCCAGAGTTCTCCGTGTAGAGACTCTTTTCATCTGACAGGCGCAGTACAGAGTACATGCTCTCCGACGAGGAGATTCAATTGACTCACACTCCATCCCGTTCGTCCTCCTCACCTGCACGACATGAGAAGCAACATCCTCGACAACATCCGACACTTGTGTACGTTGAGACCTTAAATGTCGGTTTCGGTCACCATTTTGGTATCGACCAAAACAGAATTTCGATGGAATTTCGGTGGAATTTCGACCGAAATTTCGGTCATTTTGGTCATTTTTTGTACTAGGTCATTTCGGTCATTTCGGTCATTTCGGTCATTTCGGTCGAATTTCGATTTCGACTGGATATCGATATTCGACAGAAATTCGACCGAATTTCGCTGAAATTTGAGGCCATGCGTTGAGTTGATATTGTATGTAGTGTCTTGTAGCATGAGTTGAGTTTTCTTTCCGTTTGTCCAAGCTGAGAATTGCATGCTCCAGCTTGAGGGGGAGTGTTAGAGTATTTTGTTATGCATCACTTATGTGGGAGATGGGTATACCCCATCCAGTTATTTAGTCCTACGTCTACCAGTTTGGAGATGTGGAGAGTTAGTGGGGGTTATATATAGACCCCCACACCCATTGTATTTGGAGGAAAAAACACAATGAAGCATATGGCCCTTTGAGGCCTTCTCTCGTAGTTTCATCCCGCTCCTTAGGGAGTAGGGTTCCACGTTAAATCCCGGTGTTCATAATGTTTTTGTTCTTTTATCTCTGATACGCTTCCGCATTCCTATTTTCTCACAATTTTCCTATTTCATTTTGCCTATTTTAGGCATGTACTTTAAATTGAGGTGATAATTGGTGAAGTTTTTGGGCATACACCGGCACGGTGGAGGTCCCTTCTTCTTTGAAAAAAAAATTGTTTCTTTCACCTTTGCAAGTAATTTGAGAATGACTTTTGGAATCCGAGATGAACTTGGTTCATGGGGGCGTTAGGGATAAGGATGTCGTGGGTTAGTCAATATCCTCGGGACTCCAGTTTTTAAAGAGGTTTGATTAACATTTATGGGAAAAAGCATTCTCAAATTAAGATTGACTTTCTGTCCTTTGCGTGGAGTATTGCATCAATGTCTTCTCATATCCCAAGCAGCTCTGCTGGAGCTGTATCTGATTTTCCTTGTTATGAAGAGTTCTTGTGCAACCTACCTAATCTCACTAAAGATTTTGTGTATGAGGCTTCAAGCTTTTATTCACAAGGTGGGGGTTTCTCAATTTTATCTAATTTGTGTAGCCTGAAATCACATATCAAGATTAGTCCCAAGCTGAGAGTTGCTGATTTTCTATCCCATTACTATCCCCATTATAGGAAAAAGGAAAAAAAAAGATCAAATAGACCAATGAATACTAGAAAAAAACTTTCCGTATTTACATCATTCAAATCAACGATTTTTATAAGCTGTAGTAAGAAAAAGAACTCCATGGAACAAAAATAAGAAGTGGATATGGCCTATATACTTGTATTCCATGGATAAGTATCTATGGAGGCATGTCTTTAAACCCATCACACCTTGTAGTAGCTGGGAGAGGAACTTTCAGAGAGAGGGAGGAGGCAGGGAGGACTTTTGGATTGAACGATGTTGCAGGATTCTGTGTTGTGTTGTCACGCCCCATTGGGGATGCTCGTCTAGATCCAAGTCCTTCCATGCCCTAAATATTGGACTTGAGATGATGGTTATTGATCCAATTGATTCTCGGTGTGTTACGGGACGAAATACCTTGAAGTCACCTTTCACCTTGATGCTTGGTAGAACTATGTTGGACCGTCGAGATCTATAAGGGTATTGATGAGGCTAGATAGCTGTGATTTCTCAAGTTTAGATACCATGTGCTTTGTTTATTCAGCATTAAGCACATGCTTGGTATGTAAGGGATGTTTTCCCTTCATCACTTGGTCTCCGTTTTTTATTATGCATGTCATTTTGTATTGCCCATCGAGTATTAAATGCAGTGTTGATATTTTTGACTATTTTTGCTGGGGCATTACAATGATAGAAGGAAATCCTATCTATCTTTTATTGATCTAATAGGAGCACGTGTTGTTAGGGACTACTATACCTTTATCTCATGTCACATAGATGGGCTTATTTATATTATCTTCAGCATCCAGGTCCCTGTTATGTTCAATTCTGGAGAGTTTAGAGGCCTACTGTACGATTTTCTTTCCAGGGGTGGTTGCTCATGGCTATTTATTTAGGTTTTTACAGCTCTTCTAATCTTCCACCTTATTATTTTGTACTCATGATTAAAATTTAGAAGTTGGTGGATTTTTTTGGCAAAACTTCTTGTGGACAGGTTTGGGTAGGACTAGTAGGGTTGTGCATCTCGTGTTGCGGAAAACATGTAGGCTACATCCAAAGGGTAGGCATTTGGCCATTATGGGATTTGCACATTTTGAATCAGGCTTCTTGCTTGTAAAGATTTTCTGAATGGTACTAATATTTGGTCATTATGACATTTGCAAACTTAGAGTCATGCATCTTGCTTGTAAAAGTAGTTTGCTAGTTGAATTTGACACTAATACCTAGTGATATATTTTTTACCTTGCGTAGAAGAGTGTTGAATAGGGAGGGATCTTTTGCATCTGAAAAGCACTAATCGGGGTGCATTATCTAAGTGCGCCTTTTCGTCCTTTGGAGGATTTTTTCAGTAGTGTTTTCGAGTGCTGTATCTGTGAAGTTTCGATGGCCTACTCTGTGTTTGGGAAATGGTTAGAATTTCTCATCTTGGTTTGACAACTGATTGACGTATGACATCTTAAAAGATATTTCTTTGGCAGGATTTGAGTTTTTTGGCAGGATGTCATCGCGATTTCTTAAGAAACAAAAACAAGAAGATTACTCCTCCTTCATAACTCCCGCCTCAGTGAAAGAGCACGCTGGATTGAAACAGAGCTTTTTCATTACACACCACATTTTCCACAATGTTTCTCCCTTGAACACTATAACATTCCTCTAGTTTTATATTGCTAGAAGAACCAATACAGGCCAACTGTTATCTTGGCATCACATTTTCAAGAAGGCACTACCTCCAAGCATTTCACACCTGAAGCTTGCCCAGAACCTAGATCCAACCTGTTTGTATCTAACTCTCTCCAAACTAAGCATGCATGCGGACATGTGAAGAACATGTGATCGGCATCTTCTTCTTCATCTTTACCCATTGAGCGTGTTCTGTCCAGAGATATTTGAGTGATGTGATTGTCTTTCTTGATTAGGCAACGGGTAATATGTGACAGGTCTTCTAGCTGCCGTTTTCCTTTCACATTTGTCTGATCAGCAGTATGAGGATTCTTGCAGTTGCAATTATGGTACACTGTTGGCATGTGAAAGTTGAGTTCCCAGGTATTTGTGATTTGTGTACGACTTCTAAAACTTTAGGCATGCCTGTCATCAGATCATATACTGCTGAGACATCAGTCGGGGTCCCAGGTATTTGTGATTCGCACGACCTTAAGTGGTTGAGCTGTTAGATGGTTGCTAATTGATGTGAGTTAAACTTGCACCGATAAATTTATTTAAGCGATTTTAGTATGCTTGTATATGCTCATGTTATAATCTAGCACTAAAAGTAACATTTGCTCCTTTATCACGGGGATGAATTACACTAAAAATCCTTTCATTGCCTTACATATTTATGGATATATGTATTCTTAATTTTAATACTACATTTTTGGCAGGGAATTTTACACCACAAAACCAAAAAATTCGTAAATTGCCTTCTCGACCTTGTATTCTTTGTTATTAGCACCTAAACCCTGCAAACTTGCTAACTTTCACAGGAGTTAACCTTAGACTCCGTCAGAGTCCGTAGTGTAAGAGTTAGCAAGTTTGCAGGGTTTAAGTGATAATTACGCTGAATATAGGGCCGAGAAGGTAGTTTACAAAGTTTTCAGGGTTCATGGTATAAAAATGGGATAATTACACCCATAACCCTGAGTAATTCCTCAACCTCAATCATAACCCTGCATAATCGCGAATTACACGAGAAACCCCCGATATTCACTCCGTCTCACACTTATAACCCTCCGTTAGTTTAACATGTTAACTCAACTATATAAGTGGGTTAATCTAACCAACATAGGATCTACGGCTAGGATTACTCAAAATAAAAATACAAAAAGAAAAAAATGAAGCTTCTTCGTTGTTGGGGGGTGACGCGGGAAGGAAGTTTCGTTGCTGGGGGATGATGCGGGATGATGCGGGGGGCGGTGGGTGCAGGGGGGGTTGCAGGGCGGCTGTGGGTGTAGGCGGGGGATGTAGGGGGCGGTGGGTGCAGGCGGGGGTTGCAGGGTGCAGGCGGGGTTGCAGGGGGGCGGTGGGTGCAGGCGGAGGTTGTAGGGGGGCGGCGCCGGGGGCGCGGAGCTCGTGGGTTCACAGGGGCGAGCAGGGGGACAGGGGGGGCAATCGCAGGGAGGAGGGGCGAGAAGGGTGGCGTTGGATCGCGGGGAGGAGGGGCGAGCAGGGGGCGTTGGGCCGCAGGGAGGAGGGGCGAGCAGAGGGGCGTTGGGTTTCGTGCTCGGGCAGGGGCTTCATGCCCAGGGGAGGGAGGCGGGGGAGAGGCTCCATGCTCGGGCGGGAGGGGGGGTTCTGCGCGGGGGCGGGGGCTTCATGCTCTGCGGGGCGGGGGGTGGGGAGGGGTCACCATATGGCCTCCACCTGTCGGAGGAGAAGGGGCGAGCAGAGGGACGGTATCCCAAGCACCAGCACCTCCGCCCAGTGCGCGTAAGGCGCCGTGAACGCGTGATGCACGCAGGAGGAGGGAGTCGGGCATGGCGGAGGAGTAGCGGAGCCAGAGGGCACGGGGGAGAATGGGGTTGCTAGCAGGAGATGCTTGGATGGCATCTTATCGTAAATAAGAAAGAACTTTAAGGGTACTTTTGTCCTTTTTAACGGAAACTGTCAAACATGACGGCTACTCTAAACGGAACATAACACAGGGGTATGTCATGTAAGAGTTAAGCATTACTCAGGGTTTCTCATGTAATTCGCGATTATGCAGGGTTATGATTGAGGTTGAGGAATTACTCAGGGTTATGGGTGTAATTATCCCTATAAAAATCCCTTTTGGGTAAATCGTATTTTTGGAATAAAATTTGGGGTTATGCCTCGACTGCTTCATGTCTTGAATTTAAGAAAATCGCTTCATTCTACTTTTTTCTTCTAAAACATTGGGGCTCATCCAAGTAAATGTCGAGGTTATGTTTGTCATGGGCTTCCTGTATGGGGGGTGCTGATGTAGATTTCAACCATCATCATTTCTTTTGTTGGTTTGTAGTTGAAGTACCATGAGTAGATTTCGTTCTTTGGTTAGATGCCCCATCTTTCAAGGACATATCAGGGTTTCCGAAGAGGTATTGTAGAGGGTGGGTGGATGCTTAGGCTCAAGTTGAATGACTTTCTTGTAGTCCTTGTGATCAGAAAGGAATGATTTGATCACGAGGGTTCTAGGGTTGAGGAAGAGATCCATAGTGCTTACTCTTTCAAGTAGTGAGTCTGTACCTCTTATGGGAGTGGAAGAATCGTCATAGTATCGGGTTCTACCTTTCCTCTTTGTTAAATGTTGATGATCAATGATCTTGATGGATCATACTCTGCCTTTTAAAAAAAGATAGATAAGAGAGATATGAAACTTATGCCTCTTTTTTAATATTAGGAATCTGTAAACACTAAATAAAATAAAAGGAAATCATACTCCATAAACATCGGAAGAAACTATTGGCATCTGTTTTGTACAATTGCTAGTTTTATCAAGAAGAACCATGATCTTTTGTGTAGACAGTTTTTATAACAAATATAGGTTAATTTATGGTCTTATGTGCACATGGAGTCATTGGCAGTACAACACACCTTAAATATCTTTATAGATCTATTGGGCTTGTTCTTTTTCTTGTGGATCTGTTTTATTCCAATTATGTTATCATTAGGATTCGTTCTAGCAATGATTCATGCTTTACTAAGTTTCACGCCTGCTGCGTCTTCTTCTGGTGCTTGAAATTTACCTATTCTAATAGGTTTCGTGGGTCGTTCGGACATGGTAATGGAATTATGGGATTCGGAATTGGTGATGTAGACCTGTATACCAGCGGGTAGGGGCAATATTATAGGAGGGTGAGGGAAGATCATAAAAGTGCTAGCTTATCAAAAAGCTGTTGCTTGCTTGGCATCAAGCCCTAGTATGATCCACGAGTTATGTTTGGAGATAATAATAAATAGCCGAACTTGCGTAATGTGAGAAAATGCTCGGTGTATGAGTTCTCTTGGAAGGGTGATCTAGAATTTTCGTGTGCACTATTGAAGACGTCGTGAATAACATAGTAAAAGGTACCTGGCCTACAGTATTGATTTAAGATTATAAGTATGTTGGAGGTGAGGTTTGGATTATTCGTTATATCTGATTCCCTCAATCAATGGTACTCAATCATAAATGGAACCTAGATATGCCTTTGCTTTGCATTAAGATCCAAGTCTAACAACAGGAGGATTGACATCTCATTAAATGCTGATTATTATTCACGAGGCATAGGAGGACCTTTGATCGAACAATTTGAGGTGTTCCTTTGTAAAATCGAGGGTTGTATTTTTCGGAGTAAACAATAGTGTATTCTACCATGGCAATTGGTAATGGTGACCAGTTTGGTGACACGGAGAAAACCAAGATAGGAATTTCTTAAGCTCCTTTTAGCTCAAAGTAAAAGTGAAGCGTCTCTAAGGAACCCTTTTTAAAAGTCAGAGATGATGTACAATGAGATTTTACCACATTAGCTTGTTGAGATTGATGGCTTGGAACATGTAGAACCACAGTATACAATGTGTCTTGCACATAAACTAGGGCTTAATTCATATCACATCTGATTAAGATTGAGCTGATAAGATCTCTGACCGTGTTTATAGATCTGTCACTCATCAGACCTTTCAATCATTTACGGGGTTACAAGAACGTAAAAAGGTAAATTTCCCTAAAACAATTTGAGTAGTCGGTCCAAAATGAACTGCTTTTAAAAAAAATTGACTGGTTCTGTCTGCTTTACTTGTTAGTGTGCACCCCAAAAGCCTATTGTCACATGTCAAAAAATACAATTCACATTTGAATTATCATCGCAATCATATTTAGAGTACTCCCTGCACCGATCCTTGCCTGAACTTTATAACTATCTCCCTGGCTCCCCCATTTAAAGAACGTCGAAGTAACTCTCTGTTCTTCCAAATATATAAGATTATGCTTTCCCCTCTAAGCTAGCACTTTGACTTCCCTTCTCTGCTACTCCCCTTCTTCCCTCGCTGGAGCAATAGGGCAGGGCAAAAGCGGCAGCCGGAGTGGGGGGAAAGAAATTGGTAATTTTGCGCAAACTAGAATAGACGAGTAGAAATTACACCTTTCTTCCCTGCTTGGTGCTATGCTCTTTCTGAACCCTCTGGCGTTTCACACGTATATCTGAACTCTGCTCTTATGGGTGCTTCGGTCTTTCTTTTACCGAGGTCAAAGCGGTAACAAAGACCAAAAGATGTAGACAATCGCGATAAATATTTATTGAGTTGACATAATGCATTGTGAACATTGTTTTCTTGTGAACTGGCGTGGGTCCTTTGATGTTAAGACAGTATTCCTCTTTCTTAAGGCGATGTCTTGCCCTCATCTTGATGATACTTCATTTATAATATCACATACTAGGTATCTTTGCCTGTATTGGCAGCATGTGAAGATGCTCTTTCAAAGCAAACATTCGAAGTAAAAGTCATGCAGATGGAATGGTTTCTGTTGCATGCGTAGTTTGTGTTTAGATGATTTGATATTGCAAATAAAAATGCAGGATGCAGGCATGACAAGGTGCCTGTACATTTTATGAGGTTGCAATTTTATATGGTTTTTATACGAGCTAGTTGGATAGAGCAGAATTGTTTCTATTTTGTACTCTTCACCATCTTGTGAAAATGTGGCTGCCACTGCTAATATGTTAACATGACATGACTTCTTTTGCGGTGTTTTAGCATCATTTTGCTGACGGAAATATAAAAAAGGAAAAAACGGAGTTTGTTTTATTGGTTGAAATATGCTTAAGTTCACGACGGTCACTGAATCCATTGACTTTTGAGTTCATCGAAATGATCGGTGGTCCACTATTTCACACTAATTTATCATCTGTTTTTCCTAGCTTGCAAGTATATGTCCTTTAGAAAGCTCCATGTTTCCCCAAAGTCCTTTCTGTTGTTAATATAAGCCGAGTCAATGTTTCCCAAAAGTCCTTTCTGTTGTCAAAACTCCGAGGCAATATTCTTCTCGTCTCTTTGCTTGCTAGTTTGCTTTATGGGATATAAGATTTTCTTTGCTTGCAAGTATATTTCAAATTTATGAAAATTTATCATACCATTTACTTGTGAATTTAATTGCAGTTTTCTTCCACTGGAAAGCTGTTTGAGTGGTTTATGTGTTTTTGGCATCAAGATGTAACTCTTGCTAGAAGCAAAAATGAGTTTGATTATGAGCTCATTGTTTGGTGATGGATCTTTGTATGCAGGTATGCACTCAACGTTCGTGGAAAAGGCCCTATGGCGTGGGTCTCCTAGTGGCTGGACTGGATGAATCAGGGGCTCACCTTTACTACAACTGTCCCAGCGGCAACTACTTTGAATACCAGGCTTTTGCCATAGGTTCCCGCTCGCAAGCAGCGAAAACTTTCCTAGAGCGCAAGTTCGAGAAGTACGACGACTACTCCAAGGAAGACCTCATAAAGGACGCTGTCTTCGCCATCAAGGAGACACTGCAGGGAGAGAAGCTCACCAGCAGCATCTGCACTGTTGCTGTTGTGGGCGTAGAGGACCCCTTCTGCATCGTCGACCAGAAAACTATCCAGGATATCATCGATTCTTTCGAGGTTGGTGATGCAGTCGTTGACGGTGAGCAAGATGCGGAACAGGGCGCTGCTGCACCAGAGGACACTGGCTCCGAAGCGGCCCCCATGGAGACCTGATCAGGCGCCCTTGTTCTTTCACAAAAAACTGCATCGTAATACGCGGAGGTTGTCATATGAGCTGTTTGATTTTTCTGTACTTTGCTGTCTATCACATGTTGGTTCTTAGTACAACAATTTCTCTCAGGATGTTTTGATATTCTGACATTGTGTCTCATAGAGAGCAGAGTTAATTGGACTTGGGACTATGATTACATTTGCCCCAACCGTTTTCTTTGATTTTTTTGCATACCTTTCTGAAGAAGACTTGTTGAAGCATACATAATCCTCTGCTGATGCAAACATATTTCTCTAGATGAAAATAAGTACTTAACAAAGGGTAAGCATCGATATATTTAACGTTCGATCAGCACTTCCTTGTATCGTCACTATTAGTGATGAAAATGATCGGATACGGATACGAATATAAGTATAATCATATCATTATCCATTTTGAAATATGAATACGAGTGTGGATACGAATATTGACGGATGTAAAAAATGTGTTACGATATCCTTAAAAACGAATACAAATCAGATACGAATAATAACATAAACTTTTAATATATTAACTTAAATATGCATGTTTAGGATGGTTTACACATAAAATAGATATATCAGATATACTAATTTTATAACAATTATATCAACAATAGTGAATGCAATTATAATATATTCTTACACACAATTATAACTAAATCTATTACTATATTTATGTACGAAAATGAATATACGAATACGAATGCGAATATTAGTGATTGTCAAAATAATATCCATATCCACATCCATTTAAAAATGAATACGAATGCCAAAATATGTATAAAACGAATATGATAGATGATCGGATACGAATATATTCACATTCGTTTTCATCATATTCATTATACATTGTCTCTTGACGAGTAACTTCCGATCATCTACCACGAGAATTCGAATTGCAATCATATGGCTTATCAGGATTGCGACTTAATCATGACGCAAAACATATTTCAGCAGACAGATGAAACTCATCGCAGCAAACCCAGTCAGGCTTTACTGGTTAACAGCTTCCTGAAGGTGCTTGCACTTGACCCCGAACATCGGCAAACCTGCTATATTATCGACGTTCCTTTGAACCACAGGATTGCGGAAAACATCAACTACATGCCACAACCAAATTACACATCAAAAAGAGAAATGTAGATAGACATAGGTTCCTCAGCAAAAGAAAGTAACTGAAGTCGATAGACTACACGATCCTTACGTCGAAACTCCGAACACATGAGAAGATGGAGCAACCTGCCGTACTCGTGTATGATTTAGCTACAAAATACAGACTGACACCGATTATTTAAGATCTCACAGTTTGCCACATGCTATCTTCAACTGTAGAGGTCATCATCATCAGCTCCAGCAGAGGCCGAGGCAAACGGATCGGTTGCCCGTTGTGTCCCAGGAGAATCGGGCCGGTCGGGGAACCTGAATTCAGTGCCGAAACCGCGTGATTGCTGCAGGGTCTGAGCAAACAACTGGTACTTTCTTATGTCTGCATCGCTGACACTCCTGCGGGCGAACTTCATGGACTCCTCGAAGTGCACGGCCTTTATCTCGGGGTTGTCAGTATCTTCGTCTTTGTCCATGGCCTCCGGGTGTTCACCTCTCCTCCTCTCCCTTTCAATATCCTGCAAACCCACAAAACAAAACCGGCATAATCACAAAGTTTTGAGCACTGGAGGCAGAAGAAAAAGCTTTCACAAACCTTCTCGATGTTCTCTCGGATGGCATATTTACAAGCACGCTGGCAGATTTCGGTGATATCGGCACCACTGAAACCATGTGTATACTTAGACAGAGCAGAAAGATCAACGTCTTTGGCTACGGGGGACTTGCGCAAGCATGCTTTGAAGATTTGATGACGCGAAGCCTCATCTGGCAGAGGGATGTAGATAAGCTGGTCCAAGCGACCAGGTCGAAGCAATGCAGGATCGATAATATCAGGCCTGTTCGTGGCACCTATGATGAACACAGTTTTCTTCGCCGTCATCCCATCCATTTCGGTTAAAAGTTGATTCAATACCCTGTCGGCAGCACCTCCTGCATCGCCGACTGAGCTTCCTCTCTTTCCAGATCATAACAAATTTGTATCACCAATTGTTTGATGCCACAAAGACGAAGTTGCAGCAAAAACAGAAAAACATACCTTGGTTGCAATTGAGTCGAGCTCATCAAAGAAAAGAACACAGGGTGCAGACTGACGAGCCTTGTCGAAAATCTCCCGTACATTTGCCTCGCTCTCTCCAAACCACATCGTTAATAACTCGGGCCCTTTGACACTAATAAAGTTGGCTTGGCACTCGTTTGCGATAGCCTTTGCAAGGAGCGTCTTACCGCATCCAGGCGGGCCGTAGAACAGGACTCCCTTGGAGGGGGACATACCAAACTTCTCAAACTTCTCGGGGTGCTCGACGGGGTATTGCACAGTCTACAAAAAACAATAAACCGTTACTACACAAATGCTAAAAAGAACGGCGTAAAGATATCAACCTAGTAGTATCATAAAGTATACATACCTCTTGTAGTTCCCTCTTGACGTTCTCGAGGCCACCGATATCCTCCCATGACACATTGGGAACCTCGACAACCTGTCAACCGGGGATCGACCGTTCAAGAACACACGATGAACTTTTTTAGGGACAGAAAATTCTCAAATGAAAATACGAAAAAAAAATATGCTCACCGTTTCACGCAAGGCTGAAGGGTTGGAAGATCCCAAAGCAGTTTGGAAATGCTCGTTCGTGACGGACATGGAGTTGAGAATTTCGGCATCTATGGACTCATCCTCCAAGTCGATGACATCCATCTTCTCTCTTATGCACTGCAGCGCCGCTTCTGTGCAGAGTGCGGCAAGATCAGCTCCGACATAGCCGTGCGTATCCCTCGCAACCCTTTCAAGGTCAACCTACATGGAGGCAGAATTGAGAATATCAGTAAAATTTATGGTTAAAAATTCCATAACATTAATATAAAAAAGATAAGAATGATTACATCTTCGGCGAGCTTCATGTTCTTGGTGTGGATACGGAGGACTTCCAACCTTCCAACTTCATCAGGAACCCCTATATCGATCTCACGATCAAAACGACCAAACCTCCTCAAAGCCGGATCAATGCTGTTCGGCCTATTCGTGGCACCGATGACAATCACATGTGCTCGGGATTTTAGGCCATCCATCAACGTCAAGAGCTGGGAAACAATACGCCTCTCCACTTCACCGTGTGTCTTCTCCCTTTTGGGAGCGATCGAGTCAAGTTCATCTATAAAGATGATTGACGGTGCATTTTTTTCTGCCTCTTCGAAAGCTTTCCTCAAGTTGCTCTCACTTTCTCCAGCCATCTTAGACATTATTTCAGGTCCGTTGATCAAGAAAAAGAAAGCACCGGTCTCATTAGCCACGGCCCTCGCGATCAAGGTCTTTCCGGAACCTGGCGGCCCGTAGAGCAAGATACCCTTCGGAGGCTTCACACCTATGGACTTGAAAAGTTGAGGATGTCGAAGAGGAAGTTCCACCAACTCCCTTATCTGAGCCATTTGCTTCCTCACACCACCGACGTCATCGTAACCAACTTCATTCAACCTCTCCTCGTCCTCACGTTTGATCGGTTCACCTTCGCAAAATATTTCCGTGTCTGGCGCAACGATGCAGTATTCTCCGGGGTCAGTCTCGATGACTTTGAACTCAACACTACGCATACCACCTCTCACTAAGAAGAGATCACCATTTCTCACGGGCCGATATGACTCCAAGAAATAAGCTGTTGCAAATACAATCAGAGTGAAAAAAACCCAACAAAAGAAGCAATAATCACTTAATGAATGAGGAAAAAATCCTCACGTTTTAAGTATGCATCGAAGAGGTTTCCGGTAACACCCTCTATTGTATCATCAATCGGAAGAATATGAACTCTCTTTCCGTACTTGACGTCCGGGCACTGATGAACACTGATGACATCTCCAAGGCGCACCCTAAGGTTAGCGCGTACTACCTTGTTCATCCTGATTTTAGGTTCTTCACATTGTTCATCGGTGAGAACGATGCATATTGTATCCTTACGCTTCTTCCCCTGAATAAGAGACGTACGATTGTTCAATAGCTGATCAATACTGCCACAAAAAACAACTGTTAAAGAGACGGAACCTTGATCAGGATTGTATCTCCTCGAAAAAGTTGAAGCTCTTCCATCGTTGCAGGATTCATGGTAACCACGGAATTATCATCATTGAGAGCCTCGTCAACAATAAGACGATTCGGGGCCTTCTTCCGTTCTAAAATTGCAGTGCTGAAGTCCTTCTTTGCCTTCCTGCACTAGGCAACAGTATTAGGTCTATTTTACAGATTGGACAACTGTAAGTTATGAAGGTTCCAGTCTAAAGCGAAGTTTTCCAGGAAAGTTAATAGAGAGTGTGTGCGTAATTTAAATCTATGGAAATACAGATATTAATCGAAAGCAAAAATCTGGAACGCATTAATTTCCAGAAATTAAAATCAAGCATACAATTCTAAGAAATAGATATAACTATAGATGAACAAAAGGTTGAATAACATAGTATCACAAAAACACACAATGGACACCTTCAACTATACGGACACTCTATCAGCTTTGGAATATGATGTCTACTAATTACTAGGAATCCCAACAGATACATGTTTTCCAATTAACAAGACCTAATCAAAGAACACAAGTATATTGATGATTGGGTCATCTTATGGTCGAAAGTTATCATACATATTTTGAACTTGCGTGACCATTGAGAGAGGACTCTCCACTGTTTCTAGGGCATACAAGGCGCTGAGGGAGAGGCCATCGACATAGGTGCTAGAGTTTGAGAGAGGTAGTCGACTGATGTGAGATGCAAAGACACCACAGAAGGTTAACCTACATGGGTGGTTGGTAAGGTAAAGAAGGTTGGTCATGATGGTGCTTTGGACTAGGTGGGGGACAAGAGCATAAGACACATGCCCGAGTTGGCAGAAGATGTGGAGCACATGTTTTTCACTTTCTTGTATGCTGCTGCAGTATGGAGAGAGTTGAGGATCCTGTAGATCGATGCAAGGAGGGGAGGGGGTGTGTGTACAGTGTACGTTCTGGTTCACATATGGACGAGGAGGTGGAGGACTTGCTCTATAGGAAAAGGCGAGATAGAGGACGGTCACCTATGATCTGTTCAATTTCACGCGAGAACTTGTAATTGTTCAAAGGCAAGATGTACCCAGATGTACTATGTAAATAATGTGATGCATAGTGTGAGTATTGTACCCATAGTACGCATTGTAAGTGATCGTGCATCGATGACTGTGTAAACTTTGACTTCCTTTAAATAGATTTTAGATGAGATCCCCTGCTAGATATGCGTCCTTCAACATTTCAAAAAAAAACTTGTGCGCTTAATTATCACAGGCGTGCAATGTTGGAAAACAATATCTGAAAAATATACAATTATTAACATAGCATGAGTTGAAGCATGTCGGAAAGGATTTAGTCCACCTTGTCAAACAACAATTCCTAAAAACTAATATCTAAATAGCATCTAGACCATTATAATATGCCAGGAAATCCAAGCAAGACACATCGACCATCAACCTAAGAGTGGCTCATACAAGCTGTAGAAGCACTGAACCAGTGGTGGACTTCAACTATGTAATAGGATCAATACCATGCTCTTGTGCCCATGATGATTGTTGCTTGCCCTCATAAAGCCCATCCCATGGAAACCTGCTAAACTCGTTTAAATCTAATTTCATATACAGGAAAGATAAATGATTTTGCATTTAAGAGAGGAATTATACGGAGTATAGAATCAGAGAAGTAGCTGCTGTCCGTGGATATATAATCTTATTCCTGTTTTGACTGTGTAAATGTAAGATTACTCAGGATCTGATTCTACATGTATTTAAAATCTATACTAGATATCTCTTAAGATTTTTTTTCACACACCCACAGTCTTTCTAGTGCCTTAGCAAAGGAGTTGGATTACAAGATCACAACACGAGGGGTGGGTTGGGGTGGATAGGGTTATTCCTTCTTCCAGTGCTTTTTCACTCTTCCCTCTTGCTTATTCAAAATTGGATTCATTGGCAATTTTTGGTCAAAAGTTCAAAGAAAGTGGTCAACTCAATGGAATTAGCGGAGGAAGTCTACTGCTATGCGGATTTAATACATTGATATGATAATACTCTTATTATAAAAAATAGAGATTTTATCAGTTGTATCCCTCCGAGATATTGCAGTATAAGTTATACCCCTTCCTTTTTTGAAATATCAGTTCAACCCCTGACTTCTTCCAAAATGATCACTTGTACCATTATGTTAGTCCGATCATCAATGAGTTGAACCAAACCATGATTTGATTCCATGGTTTAATCAAATCATGGTGTAGTTAAGAGGGTCATATCTAGAAAAAAAATCCCCACCATCTCCTCCAACCCATCCTCCTCCTCCACCGTCCCATCCTCCTCGATGGCAACATAATCTCTTGGAACAAGTCGCTCTCTTTGAACACCTCGCTGAAGGCAATTGATGTGGTCAGAGGGGGGGGGGGGATTAAGGAGGAAGACATGCAGAGGGGGAGGGAGTGCTGGAAAGGGATGTCGGTTGGAGAAGGAAGAGGACCGACGGAGGAGGAAGAGGTGCTGGAATGGGGAGGAAGAGTTCAGGCGGAGGTGCTAGAGGGATAGGAAGAGGGCATGCGAACAAGGAGGACGTACTGAAGGGGGAGGGAGAGGGCTGACAGAGACATGGTTCGAAAAATCACATCTCTAGGCGCTGGGGGGGGGGGGATTTAGTGGTCACGTGCGAAGCACGTGACCCACTTATAAACCCATTTCTTTCAACGACTCCCAAACATCCCCTCTATCATGCTGGAACCCTACCGCAACCCGAAGAGAAGTACCTCCTCGCCGCTTGCGTGCTGGGAAGCTTGGGATCAAGACCTTCATCGTCGCCCTTCCTCCGTCTTCCTCTTCTCCGGCATCGTGCTGCTGGAGGACACTCCTGCAGCTGCTTCCAGAAGCCCTCGGCCCCTCACGCAGTTGTTTCGTCTCCACCCTGCAGTCTGGTATGCATTTTTTAATTGCATGAGGTGTGTGTGTGGTGGTGGACGTTATTGCATTATATTACATCGCATATATACAATATCTATATATAATATAATATAATATAATATAATATAATATAATTGGAAGAGTCAAAGTCCGAGTCCAACTCTGGGGAGATAGCAAGCCTAACTGGCCTTATGGCTTCATTAGATTTCGATTCATAGATCTTCCCAATTAGTCTTGGTAGCGCACGGGTTGGTTGTGGCTGTATCGGGATTAAATTAAAGAGTGGAAGCATAAGAAAGGTCATATAGAGCAGTTGGCATTACATATGCCCACACAAATATATAGATGGCCATTAATTAGAGGAAGCATTGAAGGAAAAAATATGCAGAAGTGTGTGTTACACTATCAACACCTCACACACTCTCCTCCCATATTCTTGCCGTTAAAAATGGCCTTTAACTCATACTGCATATATGCATGTATCATATTCATTTTCTGGGATTTATATATATTTATTTGTGGTGTATGTGGAGTTGTGTTATTGTTTTTCCATCTTAGATTTTCTGATCATAAAAGGCAAAGAGATGAAGATGAAAGAAAGAGTTACGTATAAAGCGTTGTTACCGCCACTGGTCGTGGAGGGTCCAGATTTAGAATATCACTAATTTATTAAGTTCTACAAATTTTAAATTTCAATTTTATTAATAACAGTTTACTAAAAAGTTTGTTAGGTTATCTTACAATTCAGTCAATTCATCTAACTAACAATTTATATTAAAAAGTTGGTTAGGTTATCTTCTAGTTATTCAACTAACATTTCATATATTTTGTTTAACCGTATGATGATTGTTTATTTTTGTTACTCGAAATCATAGAGATGTCAAAGTCAAGCAAATGCCCAAGGAATTCTAAAGGAATCCGGAATGATCAAACATGGAAATATTGTGTTCAACTTGAGATGGAGGAGACTCAAAAAGCTAAAGGATATGTGTATGTCCAATGCAATTTTTGTGGTAAAAGGATTAACGGTGAAGTCGCTAGACTCAAGCATCATCTCGCGGAGACCGGAAAAATGTGAAAGGTTGCGCACAAGTTCTTGTTGAAGTGTTGAATGAAATGAAGGCTATATTATCTTCCAACGAAGAGAAAAATAGAAGAGCAATGACAGAGACGGAAAAACTGTGTAGAGCTGGTAATTTTAAGATGTAAAAATCATTTGGTGGTGAAAATCAAGCAGTCAGTCCATCTGGATCTAGTTGCATGAAGAGGGCAAGGGGTCCCATGGACTTCTTTGTTGCAGGCCCGTCACCATTGGGAAGTCCAAGTCCAACGACTACGATTGGGACAGGTGGTCATCAAACTACATTGAACAAGGCATGGAAGAAAGAGGAGAGAAATCGCGTTTGTCGTACCATTGGCAGATTCTTCTTTGAAAATGGGTTGCCACTCAATTGTGCAAGCAACCCTTCCTTTCCACCCATGCTTCATGCTATCGACTCCTTTGGAAGGGGATTGAAGCATCTATGGGCTTACGAGCTAAAGAGTTGGATTTTGAAAGAAGTGAAAAACGTTGGGGATGTTATGGGTGAGGCAAGGGCTTCTTGGACGGAAACTGGCTGCAACATAATGTCAAATGGTTGGACAAATGTAAAAGGTCATTCTTTAATCAACTTCTTGGTGAACAATCCAAAAGGCACTTGGTTCTTGAAGTCTGTAGATGCATATGATAACATAAATAATGCAACTTTGCTTTTTAACCTATTGGATGATATTGTGGAGGAGGTCAACAAATGCAATGTTTTGCATGTTATTACATACAATGCATCGAATTACAAGGCGACTGGACAGATGTTGATGGAGAAAAGGAAACACCTTTACTGGACTCCATGTGCAACCCACTGCATAGACGTAATGTTGGAGGATATGTTGAAATTGCTTCTATTTGCCTCTGTGGTCAAGAAAGAAAAAAAGGATTATTAATTACATCTATGCGCATGGATGAATTTTATCCATGGTAAGGAAGCAAATATGAGGAGATTTGGTATGACGAGTTGTGACACGTTTTGCTATGGCTTTTCTCACGTTACAAAAATTGATAAACATGAAGGATCCTCTTGAGTCTTTTTTTACTTCCAGTAAATGGAAGAAGAGTCCCTATGCTTATAAGCCTCAAGGGAAAAGTATAAGTCTAACAATTTTGAGAAGCAAAACTTTTTGGCTTGATGTTGCCTATGTAATACGAACCACAAAGCCGTTGGTAATAGTTTTGCGAATGGTGGATTCCGAAAAATATCCACCAATGGATTTCATCTATGAGGCCATGGATAAAGCTAAGAAAGAAATAGCTAAAGCATTAGACAACGATGAAACAAAATACCGAATACTGAGATATTGTGGATGACAGATGGGATTGCCAGCTCCATACCAATTTGCATGCAGCATCATACTTTCTGAACCCCCAATGCCAATAAGAGTCGTCATTCTCTAAACATTTTGAGATAAAAAAGCTTGTTTGATTGCATAGTGAGGTTGTTAGATGATCGAACTGCAAGGGAGAAAATTGATCTACAGATTGATGCTTTTAAACATACAAGAGGCTTCTTTGGATGGGAAAGCGTAATAAGTGCACATAAGAAGAGGAGTCCTGGTTAGTATGTATTTTATTTTATTATTCGTTTCTTTCAATGGATAAGTACCTAACATTAATCTTGTTTGTGAAATGTAACATTTTCAGCGGATTGGTGGTCTTAATTTAGGGGTGAATGTCCTGAATTGCAAAAATGCACCATCCATGTTTTGAGTTTGACTTGTAGTGCATCAGGTTGCGAGCGCAACTGGAGTTCTTTTAATCAGGTAATATTTCAATAATATTAATCAGGTAATATTTCAATAATACTAACAATTATATTATATTAAGGTTTATGATTAACATATTTAATTATATTGAAAATCCACTACTAGGTCCACACAAAGAGAAGGCATCGATTCACATAAGCCAAATTGAATGATTTGATCTATATGATGTTTAGCCTAAAGTTGAAGCATAGAGAGATAAAGAGAAAGACTGTGGAGGATCCTCTATGCTTGGATGACGTGGATTCTAGTGATGAATGTGTGTCGAAGCTCCAAACTCGTGACTTTGAAGCGTATCAAGAACTTGATGTAAAGTGTAAACACCCCATTGACGATGGGGTTGTAGAAGCCGAGGATGAAGCCGATCAACAAGATAATTTACATCGGAAGAGGAGGAAGGACAAATGTAATGGCTTCCTATTATTTTGATTCTCGACCATATTTGGTTATGTTGAACACAATAAAAGTAAGTTAAGTAACATTAGTATTATCTAATTTAGGTAAAGTAGTAGTGGACATTGATGATGAGGAGTTCCATGACAGTGATGATGAAGAGCAATGAATGGGAAGATGAACAAATTTGAAGTATATGGATGACCCATTGGATGATCCAATAAGCAGTAGTTCTTCAGACGCTGATCTTTATGCAAATATCGCAGTTGAACTTGGAGGCTCGGAACCTTGATTAGAATATTGCGAAGCTACCCTTTTAGAATTTCTTTGGATTTTTTGGAAAAAGTGGACATGGACTAGAAGTAGAATAATTGAACTTATATTGTGTTTTGTAATCATTGTAATATTTTGTCTTGAGCTTTTAGACTTTTACAATAGGCCAAAAGTCTAGTAGCAATATTTGTTATTCTTCATATTGAAAAGTTACTTGAAACATGATTTAATGCTTTGGAACATTGGAATTTTAATAGATAATATTGTCTTACTAATATTATTACAATATCTTTATTAAATTACATAGGTTGAGTGGAAACATTGAAGCTTACGCCTCGACCGCCTCGAAGCTACGCCTCGCCTTGATTTCAAGGTAAGCGTCTCGTTCCGCTTTTCGTTTTTTTCAAACCTTGGGCGGAGAGGGAGGAGGTGTTGGAGGAGGGAAAAGAGAGGTTGAAAGGGGAGGGGTGGAGGAGGTGGTGGTCAGAGGAGGAGGAAGGGTTGGAAGCGGATGAGGATGGAGGAAGAGTGGGAGGAAGAAGAAGAACAGAACATTTCTACCTTCATTTTTTATCTAATTCCCCTCATGTCCCCAAAGTTAAGGTCTGTTTGGGATGGGGATGGATGGCAACTAACGCGAGACGCACAAGTGATCATTGTGGAAGAAGCTGAAATGATATTCCAAAAAAAGAAAAAGATATATCTTATATTGCAATATCTTAGAGGGACACAACTGATAAAAATCCAAAAAAATAATCACTACAATTTTAAGAGATTTCTTAGAGATTTATGGAAAAGAGTGAATCGATCAAATAATGGTTTCATTCAATCATTTTCTTTCTATATTTGTCAACTAGGATCAAACATCATCAATTACACCAAGAGTTTACCATCTTCGTTGTTGGAGCTCTCTCTGACCTAATGACCTTTTTACATTATCAAAGGAAAACATATATGGATCAGAAATATCTCTGCATGGGTATATATAAAATTTATCTAATTATTTCAAAGTTGTACACTACGAAGCTTGCGAAATTTCACTTTGAATCAAATTTCACACCAATTAAGCAACTATGCTGACTATATTGCATAGTTAACATGCAATAACTCCCCAAAAACCAGACACAATTTACATAACCCCAGAAGAAACAGAAAAACAAAGTAATTGTCAACAGCTGGAGAAGAACAACAACAAAGATTGCACATTCATTTGCAATCACAAAGAAAAATATTATCCAACAGTTCAAATAGGCACAACAAAACAAGCAAAGTAAACCGCAAAAATATGCGTCGATCATACGCTTGCGATTTCACAGCTTAAACTATCAACCTACAACAGCACACATACCAACATCGGCCACTAATTTCAATCCAATAACAACCCATTGTCGAAAATCTCGTCCCAATTTACAATTCTTCTCACAATAAAAAAACGAGTAGACATAAAGCAATCAACTTTGAAAGAAATCGACCACGGCAGCAATCGCAACCCCACCAACCAAAATTGCCGTATCATAACAAGCTCCAAACCACTAAATCCCAATCCAACAATTCCCAATCCCACAAAAAGAAAATCGTCGTTCCTCCTTTCCACTATTAAACACCGATCAACCCGTCCAATCCCCCAACCCAGCTCGACCCACCTAACCAAGATCCCACCTCTCCACCACCAAACCGTCTAAAACACGCCCCCAAGCCCTAATCGCGGCCCAAACCCTAAAGCCCGGAACCTCTTGACCCGAGCTCCACCATCCAACCCACACAGCAAACAGCAGAATATCTCCTAAACCACGACGACCCACGTATCAAAGCTTAGTGAAGATGCGATTGGACTTACGGATCGGAGGAAGACGACGCCATGATCGATCGATAGCAGGTGAGGACCCCCAAAGTTGTGATCTTTATGCTTCTGCTGGAGAAGACCGGAGTCCCCTTTGGGGTTCGGGATGTCTATTATATGTCCCCCATCCCCTTCTCGTATCATCGGCAGTAAAGAGATCCTGACCGTGTAGTTTCGGATTATACTTGTTGAGATCCATCGGAGCCGTTGGATTCGTGGAGAGCTGTTGATGGGAGTAAGTAAGGATTAGGATAAACCCGAAAAATCTAGTTTAAGATTTTTTTAAAGAAAAAGGGGCCTTCATCGTATAGATGAGTGCCCAAAAACTTCACCATTAATCACCAATAAAATACACACCTGTAAACAGGTCAAAAAAAATGAAACTACAAGTTCCAACACTCTGCTAACGCTCGAGCATACGTAACAATGTTCTCTCCGTAGCACCGCTCCTGACGGAATATCACACCATTCCTGGCAAGCCAAAATCTAGTTTAAGATAAAACACATATAGGGTGGTTAATTATCTAGAAGATGTGCAAATTTAATACAAATTTACTTGTTTTAATAGATATACAGGTTTTTGAGTTTTTTTTACTGTTGTGCCCTTTTGAGATTCTACAATTACCATTATGCCCCTACTTTTTTTGAAATGACACTTATACCCTTATATTCTTACAAAATTCACACTTATGCGCTTTTGTTATTACACTTGTTCCCCTGTTTTACCTTAATAGAATGGTAGAATTGTGGGTTTTGTAAATGTTATAGGGGTACAAGTTTTATTGCAAAAATATAGGGGCATAACTGGAATTACAAAATCTCGAGGGAGGTACAAGTGTACAAAACCCTTGGTTTTGTACATGTATACATTTATAGATGTTTAAAATTACTTTATGATCTAGACCTCCACAACAAGTAGCTTGCTTTGACCATCCCTGCTCGTCGGTCGGATTGCAACTCCACCACCTTATGTAGGTGTAGTTCGTTGTTTATTTTTTGGGTTTTTATCACTTGTGCCATTCGTAACTTATGCAATATCAATTATGCTCCTCTCTTTTTTGGAATATCAGTTGTGACACTATATTCTTATAAAATTTACAATTATGTCCTTTTGTAATATCAGGTATGCCCCTACTTTACCTTAACGAAAAGGTGGAGCTGTGAATTTTGAAAGAAGGTAGGCATACAACTGATATTCCAAAAAAGAGAGGGACATAACTGATATTGCAGAAGTTAAGGAGGGTACAAGTGATAAAAAATATTTTTTTTTGCTTTGTTTTTTGTGAGCAACCTGTTCTGTAAGGTTGCATTTCAGTATTAAACCATGGTTTGGAGATCAAAACAAGTTCTCATAGCACTAGAAAGAGATCATAGAGAAAGTGAGAGTCAGAAGAAAGAAGGTTCGTATATACCGGAGCAAAGTTTGGAGGGAGCAATCATTGGAGTTATTATTTCTTACCTGTAGTTTGGTAGTAGAGTTATCTATACCCTTGTGTGCCCCCTCTCCCATTGAATGTTTTTCGATAGGGATGCTAATTGAATTGAATTATTCACATTCGATAAGTTTCGTTTGATAAAAATTAAAAAAAAATAAATTCGAAAATACGGCATGAAGTTGAATTTGACTCGTTTATTCGATACCCAAGTGAATTAAATTTGAATCAGTCTCAATTCATTTGATAATAATTTGATTCGATTTGATACATACACATCCCTATATAATTTATATTTATCTACATATATACATGCATACAATACATACATATTTGCATAAATATGTAATAGCCCAACCTCGAGCCCAACTGGATCTTGTCTGATTGCTACTTCATATGGAGTTATGGCTAGGGATGCAAATGGATGGATACAGATATAGATGCTACTGTATTCTTATCTTTTTAAAATTTGGATATAGGTACATAAACAAATATATTGCAGCTATTGGCAATCGCAAATCACATCCTTAAATATGGATACCGATATGAAAATAGATAATCATTATTCGGATACATATATTTTACAAATGGATACAAATTATCCTATATATGATTAAATTTTCGTAACACTTAAATAGTGTCAAAATTACATAAACTACATATACAATAAAACAAAAAATAAAGTAATAAGTAAAACTAAACTTATGTAACAAATAGCTAAACACCACATGGTAACTTACTAAGAAAAAAGGCCCAAATTATGGCTCAATTCACAATTAGGGACACCATTTTTTAAATGATATAATGGTGATATTGAAATTTGAACTTTATGCTTTATTATCGACATAGAAGGGTTGCAAAAGCTTATGGAAGCATGTATTAAGATAAAAAATAATATCAAACACTATATTGTTATGTTCCCAAAATAAGCTCTACTTTGGAATCGAGATATAGTTAAGGCATTATTTGTATTTTACTCTATTTTTCTTCCGGCATTTGAAATGGCTCTAAAACACATTATATTGCATGTAACCCTATAATATATGTAGCTATTTATTTATGCATGTGTTAATAAATAAACCAATGGTATACACACATACATATTTTTTGTAACACGAATATTTGTATATGTATTCGTCAGAAAATTTTTAATCATATCTGTATCTGTATCCACAAAAAAATTAAAAATGATATTTGTATCAGCAAAAAAATAAAACACATATCCATATCCGTCTAAATAAAAAATACATATACATATCCTCTTAAAAATTGATATGAATAGCAGTTGGATACGGATATATCTGTATCCAGTTGCATCCCTGGTTATAACACAATTACGTCAAGTAATTGACATGCATATAATCCAATTTCATTTACAAGTAAACAATTACAATAAACAATACATGAACATGTAATAGTAAAATATTAGAAATTCAGTCCACATTAAAAAATTGAGCATTAATGTTAAAATATGTAATTAATAAGCAATTTTTATTTCTATTTCAGTTTCTTCATTCAAGAAGTTATTACTCATACTTTGGCTATTAAGCAGGGGTGAAGAAATGCCACCACATTTCTATCCAAGAAGTATCTAAAGATACTCTTAAATTACTACATGTGATTAAGTAGCTAGTCTTAAACTTATTATCATGCATAGATTCCATTGGTATGGTTTATCACATCTAGAATTCACTGACAAGGTTTCTTTAACCCCATGATACACCGACACTAGTTGTTATTGCATGACATGTATTTGCAACATAAGCCCACATAGTGTGAATTAATCTCTTTCCTTCATCTTTACAATTTTGAGTGGAGCCACCATTCAATCTATCCAAAGCCTTTTAGGTTCATGGTTCCATTACTTTATTGTCTTCATATTAGTCCAAGTACTCTTACTTATTAACCGACCTCACTTTAATTATGAATTTATGGTATTTCTTAATTTATCTTAATTTCCACAGTAGAAGATTAATCTCATATCTTAAACTAATGATAAGGGGCTTGTCTTTGAAACACGTCGTGAGTCGGGGAGGAGGATCCTCCACGGATCGGTTATGCAAAATACTGAAGTTCTCGTCTCTACTTCTTATTCTAGCATAAAACATGAGTTACGTCGTACAAGTACAACGATCGATCTTAGCATGTTTTCTTGAAAATTTTGAGGCTTAAAAGCTCACAAGGGCCATAAGTCATTCCAAAATCTAATAACAGTGTATGCATATATAATGCAATCCGGTAAAACTAAACATTCAATAAAAAATAAAGTAGAAAATATTAGTCATAAAATATATCGGGAAAGAAGAAATGTTTAAGATTATTACACCAATTCTACACTACATTTATTTCCATGTACCCCCCTTCCTTACTCAAACTTTTGCCTTTCTCTTTTTATTATTGATCGAAGATCCTATAAGCCCAGAGTAGGCACCATGCGGTGATGCTCCCCTTCCTTGCAACTGAAAACGATGGTCCCGCTTCAAGTTCCTCGTTTACACTTGTTGCGGTTCATAGCCTATCCAAATATCTCTCGTACACTTTTTTTGTTGTTTTGATTTTCCTTGCATACCAATCCGTGATAATGCCTATCATTGTCAAGGTGACATTTATCATGAGTCAAATTCCTAAGTAGTACCTGGGATTAACTTAAATCCTCAGGTACTCCGAAATGTTTTTTTACTCAAAAACTACAGAGGTGTCGCATGTTGAACATGCGACACACTTAAAGTTTTTTTACTCATTAACTACATATATGTCGCATGTTGGACATGCGTTATATGACAAAACACATGTCGCATGTTGGACATGCGACATATGAGAAAAACCCTGGAAAATGACTGGCCTTGCGTATCGGCCTTGACATTCCAGGAAATTTCTAATATGTCGCATGTTGGACATGCGACATATGAGGAAAACCCTGGAAAATGCATGGCCAGGTATGTGACATATGTTTCCAGGCAATTTCTCACATGTCGCATGTTGGACATGCGACATATCAGAAAAACACTGGAAAATGAATGACCAGGTCTGGGACACATGATGTTTTGAAGTTTTGGGTTTGGCCCTTAGTCATTTACGACATGAGTGACTGAGACCGTGCATGTATTCAATATTATATGCGTGTTTCATGTCGATGGACACGCATTCAAAGATGTATAGACAATCACCAAAGCGGGCTATGGACATAGACATTCACAACAAAAAAATATTGTGATCCACGAAGACATTCCAAACATTTTATATATATATAGACTTGTCCACAGATATACATTACATTTTTGTGTCACATTAAAAACTACAAGGTTTACAAGTCAACGCCTTTTCCTTCGCTGGTATGTAATCATTGAATCAGGAGGATGAAAGGGTAATAGCTGGTTCGCCTCGTCTATCATGTGGATTTGAGAGGACCCAGCAACATCTTCCTCGAAGGTTGGCATCGGCGGCGGCGTGAGCGTGCAGTAAGTTGGTTGTGTTTCGCTGGCGTCCAATCCATGCCTCAACGGTGCCTGAGGTGTTGGCAAGTTGTCCCGTGGTCGCTCGGTGGCAGGTGTGAAGAAGTCTGTTGACACAAGGTTCTCATTTACCGCAGCGGCTTCTTCATAGTCCATGGGTTCCGCCACTTTTTCACGCGCCCTTCCTCGCCTTGCCTCCGCCGGAGTCACATCAGCATGGTCGTCATGTATTGTGACGGCATCTGCAAATTGAAAGGACAACCACTCCGTCATCTCTGCCTTGGCTTGTGTTGCAATCTCGCGGCATTCCTCATTTCCAATATCGTATACACGGCTCCACTTGGCGAGCTGCATCCAAAAAATACAGAGGTAAATTTCTAGCAGTATTCTTAAATAAATTTCCCAAAAATTTATCCGAGCAGTTACGTTGTTTGCCAGAGTTGCACCTAATCGTTCGACAAATCTTCTGGTAATATTCCGATACCATTGCTCGTATGCGAGCGTCGCGAATATCCCATGGGACCGATCGATATCAACGATACTACCTTCGTGCTCCTCCCATTGGATAATGTACAACCAGTGTTTCTCCCTCCAATTGACGTGGACCTTCCCCCTTAGATCGATTGCATGTAGATCCTCAAATGTGAAGCAAGGTTCTGGAACGTCTTAAAGACTGCCAAATAGCCTCAAGAATCGGTCGGGAAAGTAATACTCCACAATGTGGAAGTATATCAACGGGACCTACGCTCTCCAAATGCTCTCGCCTTCATGACAGTTGGCGGGTAGACCTGCGCGGATTTCCTCGGTATACGACGTCCACAATATCTGAATAGCAATTTTACAATTAGATTAATAAATTTTATGCAAGAAGTTGAAACAAGTTGTGAATGTAGATTTACCTGCTCGGGTGTCTGCATGTCAAAAGCGTCCCGGTATGGTCTAACCACATATGTAGGTTGTCGATGATGGGCAAACGCAGTTGCCCAGCGGACTCCTAACATGCGTCCGTGCCAATCTCTGCCTTCTCTCACAACTGGAGCAATGTGGGGGAAATGTTCCCATGCCCACAAATGAAGGAGTATGACCGAGCCTCCAATCTCTTCGGTCACCATGTCCGCTGCTAAACAAAGGTGTCTATATAGATAAGCAAGAACAGCGGATCCCCAGCTCAAGGTCCCAGAGTACTCGAAATCCTGCAGATGTGGTAGAGCAATAAGTGATATCAACGATCCTGACTTGTTCGTGAATAGGACTCCACCAAGCAACTGCAAGATGTATGCTCGTACATATCTGTGTACGACCATCTCGTATGCATCTTCTGGCAAGTCTGCAAAATGGGTGACTAGCCAAGTTGCTGACTCCCTGCTGCCAACGATGTCTGCTGGAAGAGGCCTAACACCCAACAGTTCCTCACAAGTATCTGCCCATTGTGCCCCAGATGTTGTCTCCCCAGTAACCACAGGTCCATCAATTCTCAGTCCTAGGATGAACGCGACATCCTGCAAGGTGATGGATATCTCCCCACTAGGCATGTGGAAAGTGTGCGTCTCTGGTCTCCAACGTTCAACCAAAGCGGTCACCAAATGCCAATCTAAGGTAATGAACTCCAGCTCTGAAATGCATCCGAAGCCCGCTTGGGCTACATATGGCTGTAGTCGATCATCCAAAGGAATCCGACGTACATGCATCTCACGTCGTCGGCAACGCAACCATGAAGATTCCTACAAAAAAATTGTTAGGAAACCAAAATGAAGGAAGAAAGTAATTAAAATTACTTACATCGCCAGCCTAAACACGACGAGAACGATGTCGCTCTTGAAGATGCAAAACGGATGGGTCAATTAGGCCGGGATCCATCTGCAAATTTAAATATTCAATATTAGACAATACAATGTAAAAAACAATTTGCCACCACAATTACTACATACAATGAAAAATAATAATATACGAGGGAAGAAAGCACACTTACTCGAACTTGGACATTTACGTCGGTTGTGACCTATGCCACCGCAATTACTACATTTATTCTTATTCCTTATTGTCGTCGGCGCATTTGATGTGGATGCTTATGAATCCCTTGCGGTTTTGTTGGGACATCCACGGTGTGTGTGACCCAATATCCCACAAAAGGAACAAGTATTTTGGCGAATCACATCTCTAAAATCCATTTCATTATGTATTCTTGTTGTACGTGGACGACCTTTGCCGCGTTTACGCTTTGGGTCCGGACGTAACTCTGGATAATCCAAGGGAGCCCATGTTTCACGATCACTGATCGGAAAAAATTGCCCTCCATAAAACTTCAACTGGTGCTGCCAGGTGTACCACTCTCCAACATAGGAATCTACTTCAGCCCGACGCTTTGAAATGACTGCAATGACGTGGGAACATGTGATACGAAATATTTGCCACTTATTACAAGTGCATTTCCTTTGGAGCAAATTTACCGTGTACTGTTTGCGACCGCGAATACCACTAGAAGTCCGTCGAGCCCTACTAGACACCTCGAATAATATTTCCGGCTGTACTTGTACCTGAGTTACTGTGTGCCCATTCGCAGCTGCAGTCCAACGGGTCAACTCTGTGGATGTATAATGCGTGAATTTTTGACCAGCAGCAATGGCTGCGCTTGCTTCTTCAGCATGCTGAATGAAGTATAACACACAATTATAAAAAGTCTTCTCGATTAACGCAGAGATTGGCAAGCAACGGGCATCTTTAAGAATAACATTGTAGCTTTCGCTAAGATTTGTAGTCATCTGACCAAACCTATAACCACCGTCATAAGCCAAGGTCCACTGCTCACGATGACAATCATGAGTTGAAAACCATCTACCTGCTGCATTATTCCACTCTTGTAATTTCCTCATGAAGTACGCGAACTTCCTAGTTGTCGTTTGTAATGCAGCTGCTTGGACCAGGGCTTTCATGGAGCCATTTTTAAAGACGCTATTGAAGTTGCTCGTGACGTGCCTTGTACAGAACTGCCAATATGCAAAGGGTTCTAATAAGTCCACGTCAGCATCTTTCATAGCGGCTTTTATTCCAGCATTCCGATCAGAGATGATACATATTGGTCCAGCTCGCATGCCAATTACCCTGATGCGCACCAACGATAGAAACCACTTCCATGAAGGAGCGGATTCCTCGTCAACAATTCCGAATGTAAGGGGAACAATATGTTTATTCCCATCAATCCCGCAAGCAATGAGCAATTTTTGTTTGTACTTCCCATAGAGGTGTGTCCCATCAATACTAATCAGAGGGCGACAATATTTGAATGCCTCAATTGAAGGCCCAAATGCTCAAAAGCACCGTTCAAATTTGCGGCAAAGCGCTTTCCGAGGATCAGGATGGTCGCTGTATGCAATATCAATTTCAATCCCATGTATAGCATCCTTCATTGCATGTAATAGATAAGGCATTTCAGCGTATGACTTCTTCCAGTCACCAAATACAATTCTGATGGCCTTCCTCCGAGCATCCCAGACCCTTTTCTTTGTAACCCAGTAGTTATACATCTCGTGGATGTGAGCTCTACAACTTGATACACGAACATTAGGGTCATCCCTAACAAGAGTTAGCAAAAATCTGGACATGGATTTGTAGTCCAACTCAGAGTGATCATGATTAACTGTTGGGTTTATACAAGTGTGTGCCCCAACAACCTTGGATATCACCCACAGTCCATCAAATTCTCTGAAATGTCCTCGTAAATACCAAACACAACCATTCGATCTCTGCGTACAAAAAACCGATCATATGAAGCTGGTGGATTCCTTGATAATGAAGTCATAATGTGACAGAATGTGGAACTTCTTCACAGCGTAAACCAAATCTTCCCTACATTTGAACGTTCTACCCCTGAGGATTTCGTCAGCGACACCATCAAGTCTAGACTTTCGTCGAATGTCGTCTTCATATGTTGAACGAGTATTTGATCTTCTAACCTAAAAAAGGGTATACAGGGTGTAATAGTATGTGTGCTTTGTTCATCAGCTTGAATCTGCTCGTCTACCGCATCATCGTCGACATCTTCGCTACCTTCTTCCAGGTCATCATCGGTCCCCCAAGGGATGAAATCATCCAAAGCATGGTTAACCTCTTACAGCAACGGGTCACTCATGCTCAAATCATGATCCGTGCATGGTTGCGTTACAGGCGCATCAGTGTCAAAGTTTTGTTCCATGCTTGGGTCATTTATTGGTTGAGTGCTGCGGACAACTGCTGGTTGTGTGCTCGGGACTACAAACGGTCCCTTGTTAGTCACAACATTGGGCACAACATTGGGGACTTCGCTCACAGATACATCTTCCACAATAATGTCAGTAGGCATCGATCTCCCAATGGTCCGAGCATACACAAGAACTGCATGCACATCATCATCATCGATAATAGATGAAAATGATGGTTCCTCCCCTGGGCCTCGAGAGATGTGATGTAATAATCAGATTTTTTGACAATCGGCATCCATGTTGAACTTACGGTAAACCAAGTTCAACATCTCATCAAACGTCATATTAGGCATTAGCACAAACCCCCTTACGGTGGTCGACGATCCGCACATGAGTGTACCCCTCAAATGACACATACAATACAAGGGCTCCATTCTGACCTAATACGAGACACAGCGTACAAGTACACTTAATATATTCATGAAATGAAGAATAATATGCATATTATACTAACAATCATCTAAAGATAAAATTTTACCAAGTCTATGTGTTTGCAACAACGACTTAGCCCTAGTGGGAGGCGGTGGCGGTTAGGACGATGCCAAGCACTGGAACTACGGAAAAGGAGTGTTCCGCGGGGATAGGAGTGAGCAAAATGAGGGGTTTTTGAGAGTGGAAGAGATCCAAACACGCGGGTGACGCGATGGAGGGTCGATGGCGGCATGGGTTCGTGGCTCCTGGAACGAGCGGGGAAATGGCAAGGCCGGCGCGCGCGTCCCTTATTTAGCCCCGATGTCGCATATTCAGTCTGCGTTATCTACATCGCATACTGAACATGCGACATATATGTAGTTAATGAGCAAAAAAAACTTTAAGTGTGTCACATGTTCAACATGCGACACCTCTGTAGTTTTTGAGTAAAAAAACATTTCGTAGTACCTGGGGATTTAAGTTAATCCCAGGTACTACTTAGGAATTTGACTCCATTTATCATCACACGAGTAATCTACAAGCTCTTCTCATCATAATGTAAGTTGTTCCATTATATATTGCAAATCATGTGTGTTTTACATCTTTACTTTTTAGATATTGATAATCACGATGAATGAAGTGATTTTATCTTTCTTGGCTATTGGACTGAATCACGATGAAATAGAAATAAAAGAGGTGGAATCAAACAATGAGACCGGAGATGAGAATTTTGGTTACAAGGAAATACATCGGGCTTTGAAGAGGAAATATGAGAATGATTGAAACCTTCAAATAGTTATATTAATTTGCATTAATTTTCTATAAGACTTTGATCTTACTTGCTTTAACATATCTTTTTTGTCAGTTTAATAGGCCATAGTCATATATTTCTTCATTATATGAAAAAAGAGTACATTTGGATTGGAAAAGAATTAGGCAGTTTTATCCATTATATATTAATTATCTATATTTTTCGGCTTATCTTAATAATCTATATTCAAAATTACCATTATATATTAATTATCTATATTTTTCGGCTTATCTTAATAATCTATATTCAAAATTACCATTATATAAAAAATTATAGAATTGTAGTATTTTTCATATAAAATTGTTTAAACGAGCTCTAAAACGTCGATTAGCATTTCATATTTGAAATAAATGAATCTAATTTGAATATTCAAAACTCAAGTTAAATCAAATCTGAATTTAAACTAGCAAATTCGTTTAAGTTCGAATTCGAAAACCTTTAAAATAAATTGAATCTGTATTCCGGTGAATTTGGTATTATTCGTTTCAATTAACACCCCTATTTTCCACATGAAAATTATCGGTACATTATTGATTGATTTTATGTTATTTGAATTTTTATTCTTAGTTATTGTTGACATATCATGCATGATTCTTATCAATGTTGGTATTTTTTCCTCATTTGATATATTCGAGGAATCTATTCCCAATGGGAAGGTCTTTTATAGCAGACATAATGTTTATTAAATCTCTTGGCCAACTTCTCAAATATTTATCGTTTATGCGTTATCATATTAATTTAATTTTATCAAATATTACCTTGTAACTACTGCTAGAACTTCTTACCTTCTTTTTACCTTATTTATATGATATATGATTTTCAGATTATCTTCTATGAAAATGTGCAACATTCAAATTTTCTGCAAATACTTAAAAAAATTACAAGCATAGTTCTATATCTCAACTCTCCATATGCGCTATTGTGACATCTCGTCCATGTAGACAACATGGAATTTGCGCACACCGCACATACATATATGTTTGAGGATGAAAATGGTCGGATATAGATACAAATATATATATAATCTCATTGTTATATGTTTTGAAATATGAATACGAATGAGGATACGAATATTAACAAACATAAAAAAATGTGTTATCGATGTCCTCAAAAACGAATACGAATAATAATATGTACTTCATGGAAACTTAAATATGAATATTTAGGATGATTTACAAATGCAGTAAATACACTAAATATAGGAAAATTGACACCCTTAACCTTGAGTAATTTCGTAGTGTACTTAACCCTGCGTAATCGTGAATTACACCTGGAACTTTGAATAGTCACTCCGTCTCACATCCATAACCCTCCATTAGATTTGTCCGTTAATCCAACTAGACCATTGGGTTAATCTAATCCATGACTATCTAACTGTTATTAAATTTCAGAAAAAGTAAAAAAAATCCCTGCCCATTCCTCCTCCAACGATCCACCCCACCTCTCACGCGCCGACGACCTCCTCCCCCTTCCTCCTCCACGCAACCCCACACCAACCACCTCCTCCCCCCTTCCTCCTTCAGCACCCCCCCAAACCGTCGTCGACCTGCCTCCCATGCTGATGAAGGAGACCCACTTCTGCGGTGGAGCTCTTTGAATCCATAGGGATTTCATATAGGGTTTGGATAGGAGATCCATTGCCTCCGCGGGGTGTGACCATGAAGGAGGATGCAAAAGGCAACGACTAGGTTGTGGAAGAGATTGTTGTTGAAGGGGTGCGCGTCGTCGGGGAAGCTCCAGTCGCTCCTTGTGGACTTCAGTCTCGCGAGCGGGAAGGAGAAGGAGGAGGTGCGAGGGGTAAGCGTGTCGCTGCTTGATGACCTGACGGGAGGACGAGGAGGTGGTCGGCGAGAGGGGGGAAAGGGGAATAGGAGATGGGTATTGGAGGAGGAGGTGGTCGGCGGGAGTTTGGTGGGGGGAGGGGGAGGGGGGGTGGTAGATGGGTGCTTGAGGAAGAGGTGGTCGGGGGGGGGGGGGGGGGGGGGGGTAGATGGGTGCTTGAGGAAGAGGTGGTCGGCAGGGGGTGAAGGAAGAAGGGGGGAGTAGTTTATTTGTAATAATGGGAACTAAGGGTGAAAATGTAAAATATTTGACGGATATTGTCATAGTTAACGGAAAATTAGATGAAAGTTAATACGAGGTTATGGGTGTAAGAGTTAAGCACTATTGAGGGTCCCGACGTAATTTACGATTACACAAGTTATGTATGAATGTAAATATCCCTAAGTATATTCATCTAATAACAATTGCAATAACGATTGTATATGAAATCATAAAATTTTGTTACACAAAATTATAAATAAATATATACCTAGATTCATATATTAAAATGCAAGGTTTTTACCCTTATGCCCCTCGGAGATTCTGGAATTAGAACTATGCGCCTAGCTTTTTTACCCCTTTATTCTCACAAAATTCACAGTATTACCCTTTAAAACAAGGACACATATGATGTTATCATAAAAATATAGATGCATAACTGTAATTGTAGAATCTCACAGGGTCGTAAGTACAAAATATTCTAAATTCACGAATATTAAGGTAATACCCATATCTAATGTCCCTTTAAAAACGAATCCAAATATCTACTTCTAACTTTTTCCACCGAAGATAATTGTGCTGCTGCTTAACTCCTATAATGCAAATATTTCACAGGGAGACACATGCAAAAAACCATGCTCATTTCAAATATGAAACATGAAAATTTACACGAGATATAATACGCCACGCGACAATTATGCTCCGCCCTCCGATTTACACACTTTTTTTTTGCACGACGGGAAAAAAAACCAATCACCACTTCTTTTCTCAAAGCCAAAAGAAAAAATTAACAAATGCTCCCTGTAAATATTTCTTTATTTTCACGGGCACCTCGCGTTTCTGCCGGGCCCTCCATAGTAGAAGTAACTCCCCCACACTCCATTGCCGCCTTGCTTGACGTCGTAGCAGTTGGGGTGGTCTGCCAGCACCTTGAGGTTGGGGATGGGGATGAGGCTGTTGTCCCAGTCCACCACCTGCAGGTTGCGGAAGTAGGCGGCCCTCGCGAACCCCTCGCCGGAGAAGTGGCCGCTGCCCATCTGGGTCGAGGTGTGGAGGCCGGTCCGGCCGGTGTTCACCACCTCGCCGCCGAATTGGATCATGGAGGCACGGCTGGCGAGGTGGGTGAAGAGGAAGGAGGGCCAGTATCCCACAAGTTGTCCCGACCCGAACTGCAGCCACCAGTTTCCGTGTTTCGGATCCTGAAATCGCAAGAACACGATGATTTCTTGATTCAATATAATTTAAAACTCGTTGACGTGTATTAATTAGTCATTCTAATATATAAAAAATAACAAGAATTCTTCCGTTTTTCGAAACTTGGCATGCCTGGTAGCGGACCGTCTGTTGTAAAGAGAGTTACATCTCGTTACAACAGATCTGCTATAATTTTATCTTTTTTTGCGATTTTAATTCGAAAATCCAACCTTATATATTGAATTTTATATTAATGATACATGTCTCTTCCAAATTTGGTTCAAATCAGAGGTCGTTTGCTAGTTCATCTTAATGTTTAAAAATCAGGGCAATATTTAAGCAACTAAAATTCCATGTAAAAGGAACCCGAATCTTCAAACATTAAGATAAAATAATAAATGGCCTTCACTTTGGAGGATATATAGAGCATTAATATAAGATTCAATTCATACATTTGGATTTTTGAATTGAAATCGCAAAGAAAAAAATTGGATTACAACGAGTCTGCTGTAGACGACCCGCTTCCATATTAGTATAGGCTTTTCTTACAGCGCGTCCTAGATTCTTCGATTACCTTTATGCTCCTATCTTCTTCGCAATAACGATTGTGCTCCTGTATTCTTACAAAGTTCATAGTTCTGCCCTTCTATTATGGAAAAAATGGGCTACTTCTGCACTATTTTTCCGTATTTTTTATTTTTTTGTTAAAATATCATCATGTATATTCATCTATATACCCTCAAATATGTCACTCGAATTTCATAGGAAACATATACTCATATGTCCTCCATCTAAAACGGGTAATTTTAACGGTCTAAACATTGTCGTAGTCGAGTTGTTCTATATATATGAAGGGCATATGAGTTTCGTTTCTGATTAAATTCGAATGATATATTGAAGAAATATATAGATGAATATACATGTTGATATTTTAAAAAAAAAATTAAAAAAATGCGAAAAAATGACACGATGGTAATCCGTTGGCTGCCTCGGGCAACCCCATTAACCCTTCTATTATTATACTTATGCCCCTATTTTATCTTAGCGGAAGGGCAAATCTGTAAATTTCGTAAGAATACATGGGACAAGTATTATTGCAGAATCTTGAGCGGCAAAAGTGTAAACAACAAAACACTTTAATATATAATGGATATTGACATTATTATTATTTTTCAATGATTTAGAATTAGCATTCAAGGTGCATAAACTTTTCCTTGCGATTAGTTGGTAATTCGTGGTAGTTTGAGTGGAAATTGGAGGTGGAATTTGTAAATTGTCAGATTTAGATTATTGGATATGTTTCGTTGTGTAAGACTGTAGTGTGCATAAAACTGCAAAGTAGGTAAATAGTAATAAAATGTTTTGTATGTAAAATTGGGTAAATTGCATAGATGCCTCCAAGTTTGGGGGGCAAATACCAAAAAAGATTCTGACTGAAAAATAAAAATTACTTATAGCCTTGAATTGTATAGATCATATCTCTAAGGTCAATTTCAACATTTTCATTGAAAAAAAGAATGGTGAAAAGCTGAAATCCAGATACCAAAACGTTGTTTTTTTAATCAGGACTTTTTCGATATTTTCTCCAAACTTTAATCCATTTTCTGCAATTTATCATATAAAATTATATCTTTACTGATCTCACAAAATAAGAATTATACTTTGCTCTGTTTGTAAAGGGATTCGATTAGGAATAAGATCATCATAATAAGACATATTAATCCATCATCATCATATTCTAACCTTCCATACGAGCAAGCTGATGTCGAACTGTCCGCCGTTGTACGTCGACACCGGCGATATCGCCGCACCGATGGCGATCTTGTTGCTGGTCTGGACGAAGCCGGAGCACAGCAGGTTGTAGCATCCGGTCGTCTGATACGCATCCGTCTGCGAAATCGCAAACGAACTGTATTCACGTACTGTAGGTCAATAAGAATAAATACCAGATTAATGAAAATACGAGATATACTTACGGTCCAGTAAGTGAAGAACCTCGGGCAACTGTCACCGTATAGCTCTGGACTTATCTGAAAAAAATCGAGATCTGAATTGACTCTCTCCAGATCGGACTACGGGAAATAATGGGAGATGTTGAAGCAAACCTGCCAACCAGTTTCTATGGTGTTGAGGTCATCGGAGAAGGATCCGGCGATGATCCAGATCTGGGACAAGCTGAACTCCGACTGTGTCGTCACCTTCGGAGCCCAGACGTTCAGGCTCGCCTTCGCGCCGTAGAAATCTCCCGTCGCGTATCCCACTGCATGCTGCATTTCCACATCTTAAATTCTCGAACAAGTGATAGCATTCTCGCCACAACAAAATGAGTTTATATTGATGCTTCCTTTTTTTTTTAGAAAAAAAGAGATTTTTACCCGGCAGACCTATAAATTTTACCAATCACCTCCACAGAAACAGCCTAATTCTCCCTTCGACCCCGTAAACTTGCCAACTCTTTACTCCATGATTCCATGAACCCTCCGGTAATATGTTTTAAGCCCATGGAGGTTCTTGGAAAATTTACAGGGTCGATGGGGGTAATTACGTTGTGCAAAAGGCCGTAGAGACATTTTAAAACGTTTATAGGGCCTGCTGGGTAAAATCCCAAAACAAATCATCACAATATTGTCTATTGTTAAATTGAAAAATGGGACTGCCCCTCGAGGCAGCCGGTGCACTATTCCCACACTATGTTCCTGTAATTTTTTATTTTTTTAAAGTATCACCATATATATATTCATCTATATATCTCTCAAATATATCATTCGAATTTCGTCAGAAATGGGGACTCTTATACCCTCCTTCTAGAACATATATTATAATGGTTTAAACATTGCTGTAATCAATCTTGTCTAGATGGAGGATATATAAGTCTCCGTTTCTGACGAAATTCGAGTGACAGATTATATAAATATATAGATGAATATATGGTGATATTTTGCAAAAAAAATACAAAAAATTGGAAAATGACGCGGGCAGCCCCATCAATCCTTTGTTAAATATATAGTGACAATATTTTACGAAATTATTTTTATACTTGAAAGTAGCGACGGATGTCATATTCGTCGTTTTATATTATTAGTGACAGTTTATACAATAATGTTACTTATTGTTATTTTTCGAAATTTTAACCGGTAATCGTTAAAATTTTGAAATGAAAAATTAGGTAACGATTAGTTAAAATGTTGAAAATTAGCAGTGAATAGGCACTTGGTACATGAGTTGTTACTTATGATAACAACAGAATGACATTCTTCTTGTTAACTTTTAAATATAAAAATGATTTCACAACGAAGAATATCGTCGTTATGTATTTAACTACGGAAGATATGACATCGGATTTTTTTAAAAGAACATCACTATAATTATTGTAGTTATTACAACAAAATAGAGCTATAATAACGAGAAATTTAGGAATATGTTGTTATATCTTAAGATGATAAATTTGTAAAAAAAAGATATTGTTTGTTGTTAGATTATATGTTAACATTTTCAAATATTTTTCTTTGGGAAAAAAAGAGAGCCGTCATTATATATACCTTCAGTATTAAACATCACATTCATTGCACATTTCAATAATCAATGATAATTTTACAATAACTAATATTTATTATTATAAATTTAACATCGAAATATATGTGGATTCCAAAATAACCAATAAGGGTATTTGCATGAGATATTCCAACTCTAGTTGTTAACTGGAATTCTAACCTCACACTTGGGATTTTTACGTGAATATCCATGCATACTTTGTATTTTACAAAAAAAACTCTGGTAAACTCATCTGTTTTACAAAGTTAACTCTATATATTTTAAAAGAGATATTTATGTGGATGCCCCTGTGAAAGAACATAGTTAAAATATTGTATTCTTCATATCTACGTTATAACCCTTGTAAATTTACCCCGCCTTATACATTTTTTCGAAGTTAAGTATATAAAAATATAGAATCCACCTATCTACCATATAATTTTTCCCAGAGATTCTTTAAGATGACCTTATATCAAACAATTAGTTTGTATTTCTTGACCACCATCAAATTTATAAAATCTCAATATATCCAAAATGGGATGCATAAAACAACATTTACAATTTTTTCTGTCCACAACCTAGATCGACGAATTTTTTCTTCCATGAAATTACCAATATCTTAAGGATAATTAAGTTCAAATATAACAAAAATCTGTTTAATTTACGCGCATCAAATTTGCATGCATTTCACAATCCTTGTGAATGGATTTGTAGAGTATCTTGGAATATGTGAATGCATTTATAATGTATAGACATTTATTTTTGAACATAAGGTAGTTACACATAAATTAATTTAAACAATAAAATACATATAGGAATATTTGTCTAAGGGCCCGTTCGGTAGGAGAATAAGCAGGAATAAGAATGGGGAATAAGGGGAATAAGGATCTGTTCTCCGTTAGGCTGGAGGATAAGAATAAGGAGAATAAGGTGAAATAAAGGTAGGTAAGGTGGGATAAAGATAGGAATAAGAGTGAAATAAGATGAAATAATGGGGAATAATCGTACCACGGGGAAGCGTGTTGGGGGCTTATTCCCCTTACTCCATTCCACCTTATACCCCAAACGAACAGGGTCTAAATATAACTTTGCAGGAGCAGAGATAATATTGCTTGTTTACAGGAGTATTTACGTAAAATCCCCCTTAATAAAAAAATATATATTTTTGGTTCTACAAGTGCTCCTCTAACTAATCAAATCACTCATTTATGTTTTACAATTAATATCGAATATTTTAGTGTTTTTATACTTGTGCCCCTCCAAGATTTTGCAATTACGATTATGCTCATATTTTTTTAATAATACTTCTGCCTCTTATTCTTACAAAATTCACACGATGTAATATGGACATAAGTGGAATAATAGAAGGGTTGTAAAGTGAATTTTGTCAAAAAGGTAAAGGCACAACTCTAATTGCAGAATCTGATAGGGGCTTAAGTGTAAAAAAACCTAATATTTTAAGATTAGGGAACAAAATACCATAGAAACTAATGATGTATTGCTTGGGTTTCCATGCCTACTAAGTACTAACTGACACACTAATGAATGCTTACCAAACCTCTAGAAGAAGGGAAACCATATAAAATTACCTCTCAAACTAAGAGCTCCATCGTAATTTAAACCCATGGATTTTACTAATTACCCCTCCAAACTATACATATTTGCAATATCCCTCTTCCGGTACAAAGAACTCGACCACGATCATAGCACCACCCCTTTTCTAATCGTATTTATACACAGAAAAAATACGAAGAACAGGAATTTGTCGAAGAAATCTCACTCTTTAGGATTCAAGGCATCTAATCTAAACGGAAAAAACCGGATTAAGACGAGGAACCGAACTAAAATAAACTGTAAGATTGTCAAAAGGGTAATCGAAATCCAGTCAAGAAAGGCATCTGACATTTGATCGACTTTGCCAATCACAGAGAGCAAAGAGCAAAGCAAATGCAAATCAAAGCAAAGCAAAGAACGATGAGATCATATGATATCTCAGAGCTTCAGGCTCACCTCATGGCCGCCGCCGCCGCCGCCACCGGAGGAGTCGCGCCGCACGCTCGCGGCAGCTGGCTTCCTACCAAACCTCCTCGCCGTGCTCGCACGTAGCACGTCGGCTTCCGTCGTCCTTCGTATCGGCACAGAGCCCTCGGGGCACTCCTCGCCGGATTCCATCCACTGCTGGAAGCTCTCCGGCCCTCCGGCCGCCGTAATTCTCACGCCCTCCGGCGGCTCCGGCGGTTCCTGGAGAGAAGGGAATACAAATTCGATTTTGGTCAGTTGTGTTGCGAAAAAAAATCCGAACTTGAGACGACCCAAGAAGCGATTACGAGTGGTTTTTGCCCGATCAGCATCGGGTGGTCGAATGCGGGCTGGAGGTGGGAGGGAACACAGTCTATCACATCGCCATCGGCACTCTGCACGAAACAACGCACGGTCGGAATCAAATACAAGTCGGGAAGGAGGGATCATCGGAGACGAAAGAAGATTAAGAAGGAAGACCAACTCGAATTGTTTTGAGGGAGGGCTTGTTGAGCTTGCTGAGGTGAGCTCTGACCCTACGGAGCTTCGCGAGCTCCTCCCGCGCGCGGAGGAGCGTGGCGTTCGCAGGAGGGGAAACGAAGGCGGCCGGCGGGAGCAGCAGGAGGTACCAAACAAAGATGGTAATGATTGGAGGATGAGAGAGGGAGATAGGCTCCATGTTGCGGGAAGATCAGAGGTTCTTTTGGAGCTTTCCTCTCCTCCTCCTCCTCCTCCTGTTGGTTCTACAGCTCTGTCTTCTTCTTCTTCTCATCTGTGACCATTTTGTCCTGTTGCTGCTCTTGTTGTTGCTGCTCTTGTTGTTGCCACTCCTTCCACCCCACGGCAAGCAAACAAAGCACAGAATCCCACTCCAACTCCCACTGCAATCCCCCCAAAAACCTGGAGAGAGAGAGAGAGGGAGGGAGGGAGGGAGAGAGTTTTGAGAGAGAAAAAACAGAGTTTGTAATGGTGCTCTGTTTTTGGTGGAGAGTTCAAATGCCAGTGGGGATTGAAGAAGAAAAAGATGCCCTTTGGGCTTTTGGATTTTGCATGGGTGCCCCTAGAAGATGCAATTTACACCCCCATACCTAGTTATTTCTTTTTAATATCTGCCCAAATTAGGCCAAAACTCTTGTAATCTTTGTAATTATTTTACAACCCTTGTAATCTTATGTTTAACACATATGCTCCATGTTCAAGGGTTTTGGTGTACGAGTTAGCAAGATTGCAGGGGGGGTGGGGTGTAGCAACAAAGTTACTGAGGGTTATGGTGTAATTGAACAAGATTTTAAGGGTTATGGTGTGAAAATCCCCTCTTCTTCTTAAGGATGAGAGAACAATTGAAAAAGCAAGAGATAGCTACAATGTAGAGAGTTTATCTAATAAATCATATGCCAACTAATTTGTAAGATCTTAGGCTTAGATCCGAGCCATTGTCGAGGACAGTTTACCCTAGCAACCTGTCGGTCTCAATTCAGTTGGACCTATCGATAACCATTCAAAATGCTCAAGTCCAAGTTACCAAGTAACAATCCTCACAACTTATGACCTATCATGACACTTTATAAGTATTATATGGACAGTATTCATGCTCGTGGATGTAGATCCTAACATTCGCTCTTCTTTCCAACCAGCAATCGACGAATGGTTACGTACAAGGAGAGTTCGATTCATGTGTTTTTTTCAATGTTAGATGTAAAGGAATTGAAACTTTTGCTTAGTTTATGGTGTAAGAAGTGTAGTTGCATAGGGACAAATGCTCATAAGGTTCATATGCAAAACCAACAAAAGGGTTGTTTTTGTACCTTGAACCCTAAAATCTTGTTGAGCTACTATACCCCTTATAACCCTTGTAATAACATCACAACTTTGGAATCTGATCGACTCTTACACCACAACCCTTGAACATGGGTATATGTGTTAAATAGAGTAAGACTGCATGAGTTATGTCATATGAAGGGGCAAGATTTTAGGAGGGCATGGTGTAAAAATTCCAAAAGAACCCATTGAAGAATGTGGATGGTGGAATTGATGGGTGGGGGCTCTCTTTTTAGGGGTTTCATCATGAAGGGGCATTGGGGATGATGGCATTGTAGAGAGAGAGAGAGAGAGGGAGAGGGAGAGAGATTCCTTTGGATTATTAAATTTGGTGATGTTTCCATTCTCTTCCATTCCATTTGATGGAATGGAGTTTGTGTTGTGGGGGCTGAGGGCTTCACTTCTCTTCCACTACCAAATTCCACATTGGGCAGACCCCCTCACTTCAGCTTTTCCTCTCCCTTTTTGTTTCCCATTCCTCTTCCTTCCTCTCCCATTTCCAATCTACCCTTATCTCCATTATGCATATGTTTCATCTTATTATGACTTCATTCTTGGATTTATGTATCTTTATAAGCATTAAAAAAGGAAAAAAAAATGGGGTTGCTTCCGCGTTATTTTTCCATAATTTTTTATTTTTTTGTAAAATATCACAATGTATATTCATCTATATATCCCTCCAATATGTCATTCGGATTTCATCAAAAACAGATACTCCTATCTCCTCCATCTAGAACATGTAATTTTAACAATCTAAACATTTCTATAATCGACATATTCTAAATGGAAGGCATATGAGTCTCTGTTTCTGACAAAATTCGAATGGCATATTGGAGGAATATATAGACGAATATACATGGTGATGTTTTTCAAAAAAATAAAAAAATTACGGAAAAATGATGTGGGAGCAGCTCCATCAAACTCTAAAAAATCTTTCTGAAAAGCTGTATATATACGCTTACACGCTCGATTAATAAAACGAGGGTCCAGACTGCCACCTTTTTAAAGTTCGGATATGATATTGAAATTCCAACCTAATTTCGGGTATATTCTTTTTTCTATTAATTTATATTTTAGAAAATAATCTAACTTTCAGTGAGTGGATTCCAAAGATGATTTCCATTTGACATTTAAATTCAGGGAAAAGAATACCAGTGGAAAGTATTATGCAATACTATGATGTTGTTCCTCTTTTTTTTATCTTTTTTCCTTGTGGGAAAAAATATACAACTTGTAGAAAGAATGGATATCATCATGACATTCGAAAAATATACGGTCTTAGTAAATTATTAGGGATTTTTATACATGGCCCCTATAATTTTACTCTATTTAACGCATAAGACCTTGTCCATTGTGGTGTAAGATGAAGTACAAAAGTCATGGTGTGATTTATGTGCACCTCATAATTATATAGATTATAGGATGTGGTGTAATTGAAGAAGCTTTTAGGGGACACGGTGTAAAAATCCCTATCGTGTATTATACCCTCTTCTTGCTTAAATAAGCTGTATAAATACATGGAGTAGGTGACAGTGTATGTTTGCCAAATAGGTGGAAACACTACATAAAGTTACTACAATGTTGCTCCTTACATAAAATCAATAATAATAACAATAACAATAATAGTAATAATTGAACCATGAAATTAGAGAATAGATGTCCAACATAGGATGTTGTCTATCTATAGCCCTTTGATGATGATCCAACGGTTATCATCAATCCCTAAAACCCACACATCAAAGTGGTAACTAAAAGACAGAAAGGAAAAAAGGGTTTTTCTACACATGTCCCCTTTGAGATTTTGCAATTGCAATTTTTCCTTATCTTATCTTTTTCATCATAACAATTATCTCGATGTATTCTTACAAAATCCATAGTAATGTCCTTCTGTTATTACACTCATGTCCCTATTTTATCTTAACGGACATGCATTGCTATGAATTTTATCATAATACAGAGGCACAAGGGTTATTGAAAAAAAAAGTAGACATGAAATTGTAATTTCAAAATCTCGAAGGCGGGCAAATGTAAAAACCCAAAGAAAAAGTACTGGTTTTGAGGGACAGACGAGGATCGTTGGATCATCATCAAAAGACTGGAATTCAGATATCAAATTCTACATATGAGCGAACCCACTTCAACGATCTGGTGGCACATCACCTCGAAAGACCCAAGTTCACAATATCCTCCTCCAATATATACCTACTAAAAAAAGCTAAGTATGAGTGGTCAAAGGTGGGTTTGTTCGAATCCCCTCTAATGGTCTGGTGGTAGAAATAATGTCTCCCACTTTAAAAGGACCAGGGTTTGAATCCCCCGAATACTCCATTCAACAAGTAAAAAAAAGATGGGTTTGTTCCCTATTATGCATGGCCATTATCATGGACATGACAATAATATTGTCCACTTACACCCTCCCCAATCACAAAAAAAAAGAAGAGGGCAAAAAACATGGGGATGTGGGAATGTGAGGATCTATGCTTTTTATAAAAGCAATGAAGTAGGAGAATAGATTCTATTGGAACTTATACTTTGCAAAGTGCCCCCTTAGGTTTGGGGGATATTTGGAGATTCAGTCCAAAAGCATGCATAGAGTGGGGGTGCATCTTCCCTTAGATAGAGCCTCCTCCACTAGGTTTGAAAAGAATGGAACTTAGATATTTGTGTCCTATATCTTACATCTTACACTATTTGACCATTTCCTTATTGGGGCCCATATAATGTTTATATCCAATGGATTTTACATATTTTTCCTTTTGTTTTTTCCATGAACACTGGTGCTTGTGTTTTCTTTTTTTAGCAATTACATTTGTGTTCCTATATTCTTACAATGTTGATAATTTTGTAAGTATATAACGGAATAATACTACTAAATATTTCGTAAGAATTTAAATGCATAAATATAAATTGTAAGCTAGAGGCACGCGTGTTGTTACTCGAAAAATTATATGTAAAAGTAAGTATATTATATTCATAATCCAATTTCAAATTTTAGAAAAATTATCCTATCTAAGTTCGTATTCATTTCTTGACAATCGATATCTAATTACTACTTCGTATTTGATCAATATTTGGATATCGATTTTCAACAACCGACTATTTTTGTGGGGTTTTTTACACTCGTATCCTTTCGAGATTATGTTACAATTTTGCCCGTACATTTTTTTCAGTAACACTCGTGCCCCTACTTTCTTACAAAATTCACACTAGACTATCCTTATGTTATTACATTTAAGCTCCAATTTTAAATTAGCAAAAGGATAGGACTATGAATTTTGTAAGAATATTGGAGCACATGTATTATTGCGAAAAATGTAGGGGTTTAAATGCGACTGTATACAAACCATGTGATTAGGATTGTTAATCTAACTGAACATGCTCGTACTTGATTAGAATTCATTGGATAACAATTCGGAAAATATTCATTTGTTTCTAAACAAACTGAATATAAACTTCAAATTTTAATTCGATAACCTTAACGAATTGAACATGAATGTAACATATATTTGTTCAATACATATGTATAAATTTTTTGCATATGTGTACATATGTAAGAAGTTATGTGATTAAGGTTAAGTTAAAATTACACATATGTTAGATGAAACATATAATAGAACAAACCTTTTCAAACCTTTTCGATTTGAATCTATTCATTAGAATGTTTATCGAACTGTCGAGCTTACTTATCGAACTCATGTTTTGAACCAATTCCAAACTTTTTTATTTTAATAAGTTTGCCTAAGTCAAATTGTGAACCAACTACCATCGAATCGAATTCCGACATTCGCTCTCCAGATGAACTCAAACTCAAACACATATTGAATCGATTTCGAACTTCCAACTTTCTTATCGAATCGAACTATAACGTATTTTTGTTTGTTACCATTCTATTTCGATTCGATTAACAACCCTACATGTGACTCTCATCTCCATCCCTGCAACATATTCCATCGTCCTAATTGGACCATTTCCTCAAAGTTAGGGACCGTAAAATAAATGTGGACTTGGTGAGAAGTGGGGATATTTGTTTAGGACATATTGGAATTAAGGGTCATAATGACCTTCACACCCAACGTTAGCAATTAATGAGGAGGTTCATTAAAATATTTAACTGCTCTCTTAACAGTTGGGCAGCCCCATTGTTTCCGTCCTAATGAGTAATTAATATGCTAAAATTTCTATCAAACCCCTCAACTTTTATATATTGTAATAAGGTCCCTCAACCACGTAATGAAGTGACTGATCGCTTGCATGATTTGGGGAGTATCCCAACAAATAGGAATTCTTACACTTGCGTCCGTTCAAGTTTTTCTAGCAACATATTCTGCCCACAATTTTGTTACAATTACACTTATGCCCTTATATTTTTACAAAATTCACATAAATACCCTTTTGTTATTACGTTTATACCCCCATATTCTTACAAAATTTAAGAGTAATACAATTTCATTATTACACTTTTGCCCCCCCAAATGTTACTCTAGAAGAGCAATATTATAACTTTTTTTTAACGAATTTACATGCATAAGTGTAATTGAAAAAATAGGAGCATGCGTATTATGGGCAGGGTCGGCCCTGAGTATAGTTTTGAAGTGCAATTACCCATGGTACATTTTAACTTTAGAGGCCCAGCTTAACATGTGATCTGATTTTAATTTAGGAATATAATAGGGTTTGTCCTAGTGGGCTCGTATAGAATCGATCGGTGGAACAACCCATCGAAAAATGAACTATTTTAGATTTGAATTTCGATGAACGACTCAATGCTAAAAATCAAAATTTTAATGAGATTATATAAGGGTTGATTTTCTCGAAAAATAGAATCTTTTATTTTATTCTTGATAGTAAACACACTCGGGACAATATGCTCTTATTATTTTTTTCTAAGGGCACATTTTTTCTTTTGTCTAAGGCCCATAAAATGTCAGAAACGACACTGATTATGGAAAAAAATTTGAAGGAAAATTATAAAATTTTCAAAGATTTGGACACGAATACTATGCATCATATCAGTTAGAGAATAAAAAGTGCCATTATTGTTATGTATGTTTAAATTTTGATGCCAAATCCTTGCAAAGTAGGACAAATAAGGTTGGATACTTATGTGCGTATTTATAGTGTATCTTAATGTAGTATAGCCATTCACGATCATACTAAAAACGTGTTAGATAAATTAGGGCAAAAATTATATAATTTAAATACTTGCTAAATACATAAATAAACATGTACAACTACCACTACCATAAAATGGAATATAGCAATAGCACATGATTATTTGATAATTTGTTATTAATTTTTTATGTTAAATTTATAACAAATATTATTCATTATAAAATTACATTTGTTCAAGAAAGCTGCAAGAAAGTCGTAAATGGTGATCTGTTAAAATTTTTTGAAAAAATGTAATCGCTAAATTAGCGACAATTAATACAAATTTTAATAAAAATTCAATGAGAATCGTTAGCAAAGAACATGACATTCGCTACCAATTTTAAAAACAACAGAATTTTACAATAAATAAAATTCAGTGTTAATAATATAACATCAAATAATATAGAAAAGAATATCTAAATTATTTCGCTATGACAAGTCAATTTTGTTATTGTGTATAATAAATAATTATCATATATTTATTATATTTTAAAATAGAAACGATAAGGAAGAGGATACTTACAACAAAGGAGTGGATTTAGGATCTTTGAAAGTTGTTGGATCGAACTGAAATTGCAGTCAATATTTAAGAACAACGATAAAAAGAAGGGGATTTCAATGCGAGTCTTTAGGCGGCATATGCGGATTCAAAGTTTTTAATTAGTGAGAAATCTATGTAAATATATATGATGGAGCTACAATTAGAATTTGGTTGAACTTAGTGACCATGTGCTCCTGCCCAACTCCACATGCTTTTATTCTTTTTCCATATTTATATATCTTAATTTATCTTATTTTTATTTTTTAGGTTTTAGTTGACCACATTTGATTTTTGATTGATGTAACGCATTTCGAAAAACTCAATTCGAGTTGACTTAGGCTAATCACAGGATTTGGACACGATTCCAAGAAAAAAATCTTGAGAAATTCAACTGGCATCTATTGTTATATGATTCGTTGCAACGAATATGTTATTCAATATGAATTTCAAGTTAGACTTTTGATTTATGTGACTAATAATATCCATGGTTGTTTATTCGATGTTTGGAATGTGTTACACATTGAAGTTAAAGCTAGGATCTCGGGCTCTTACTAGAGAGATGAGTCTACACTAGGGCATGCCTTTTGAATGTTTGAAACTTGATCCCTTGAGTGGTGGAAGACACATCGTTTAACCATGAGTTCATTTAAGTAGGTATTAAACTCCCATCTTTTGTCCTTAATAAAGAGGTATCTAGTTAGTCAGGTTATGCATGCATCGACTGATGTACTGTCTCGAACCTATATCCAGATTGTTACCTGGAAAAACTAACCCTGACTGACAACTGCTTAAGTTCAAGTTGCCAAGCAGTGATCCCTCACTTTTATAACATGCTCTCACAATTTGCAAATATTAGATATGTGACTATGTTTCGGGGTTGTTTCAATTGATCACAATCTATGGTCGTTTGCATGCTTGATTATGAACTCCCGACAAAGAACATATTCAGATATTCTATTACTATACAGAAGGGATAACCTAATCTCTCTGATCCTCTTGCCATGTTTAGATGAGGGATACTAAATCCTTATCTAAAAATAATTAGGAGATTTTATCCCGAAATAAAACCTTAGGGCATGTTTGGTTACTGGGATGGGGTAACCTCTTGTGAATAGTAGCTGTTAGAATTATTATGAGGGCTGGAGAGAGTTGGAATAAGAAATGTGATGTAATATCACATTGATTTGCGATGGAATTCCAATCCAAGAATGGAGGTGGGTAAACCGTTACCTAGGGGTAACCCGGTAACCAAACAAACTATTAGGATAAGATGAGCACATCATGCTATAGTATTGATCCCTTCATTATCACACATAGCAATCTAACAAGAAAGAAGGATAACCAATAAATCATACACATTCCTTATCCCTCTTTTTGCAACATGATCACATTGTAGCATGCATGCATGAATACATACATATATAAGTGATTTTGGTAGCCTAGCTCTCCTAGATTCGTCTCAACAGAGCGAAATGTGCCAGGTTTGTGTGGACTTCATGGTCCTCACAAACCGCACAAGATTAACTGTACATAAACACACAATCACCATACATCGTGTCATTCCAAATTTAACTTAATTCGATACTTGTATCCCATTCAACAAGACATTCAAATTTAACGATCTTAAAATTAATGAAATAGACCCCTTCTAGATGGATATGTTAGGAATGTTTGTTTTACACGAAACTTGAAACATGTAGTCCACTTATCATTCTAAGTAGATGGCCTAAGGTTTCATTTCAAACCCTCCCCCCAAAAAAACAGGCATTTGTGGTACCGGTGCATGTAAATTTATATGCACCTCGGTGCATACTCCCTGTGTGTGTGTTTGATCCCTTGGCAAAATCACATTAAGAGGAAGGATGATGACACCATGCAGAAGGATCATAACAGCATTTGTCCCCTCCTAACAAAAAGAGAAGAGAGCATCAAGAGAAAGTATGATGTTAATGTCTTCAACATCTCACATGAGGGCACAAGATGTTTGCAAAGAGTGCTGAGGGAGATGATTGCATCATGCAAACTCCCCCTTATAATAATCAAGTAAAGGTGACTGTCCCCCTAAAGGAGGCCCCTATCTGTGGCTTTTTCTGCAAAGAGAAGATACGTCTAAAAAAAATAAACAAACAAGGAGAATATGTTCATCTTTTTTTATTTTTCATCTAAAAAAAAGACATCCAACTAAGATAATTATAGACTAACTAAGATTGCACATAGCTTTAAAAGCAAAGACCTTGACTACTCCAATATAAATTTCATGCAGTATATGGTGTTGTAAAAATATGGATAGAGCCTAGCAACAACAACAACAACAACAAAACCTTTTTCCACAATTAAGCAGGGTCGGCTACTGGATTCTTCGCCTCCATTCAGATCTATCTTGTGTCAATCCTGGGCTTATATCCACATAACAAAGATCCCTTCGTATGGTCTCATTCCAACACTTCTTGGGCCGTCCCCGCCCTCTCTTAGCCGGCTCAACATCCCAACACTCGCATTTCCTAACTGGTGCATCAGCTGATCTTCTTTGCAAATGACCAAACCATCTTAAGTGATTTTCTCGCATCTTATCCTCGATCAGAGCAACACCAACTTTCTTTCTGATTGCATCATTCCAAATCCGATCTTTACGTGTGTGTGTCCACACATCCACCTTAGCATTTTCATTTCTGCTACAACCATTCTCTGCACATGTCTATGGTTCACATGCCAGCATTCAGATCAATAGAGCATATCAGGTCTCACGGCTGCTTTGTAAAATTTTCCTTTAATTTTTAAAGGATAGAGCCTAGCAGCACACCATAAAAATCAAAACAAACAACTGCTCTCCTCACCTTCTGGCTTCATCCTGCATCGTCGGCCTGTTCATCTTATAACCATTTACATAACAAGTTTCCCCATTATTTTTTCAAATCAAACACATGAACGACAGCACCTTAATTCAACCAGAACCTGGTAGCCTTTTGAGCATGCATAGATAATGAAAGGTCCAAGTCCAACTAAGATTAGCATGAAATCTATCCACAGCCACACATAAGTGTAGATAAGCAACCCTTTAAGTACAGTGGATCAGCAGTGTCTCAAGTCCAAATCAATGACATAGCAATCATCATCATCCCTTTAAAAAAAGCCTGCATTTGTCCTCACACAAGCCCTTTATTTTCCATGAAGATATCTCCTAGGTCTCCATAGGAGGCACAAAAGGATGCCCCCATCCTACCCTTTGACCAAAGCCCCATCACCACAGAATGGGCAATGCCCACACATCTTTTTTTTTACTGTGTAAGATTTTCCATTGTATTAATGTGAAATAAAAGAGTATACAAGAGACAGGCCCAGCTCAAGGGTTACTGTAACGTCCCGGGCTTAGGTCCCCGTTCCGTTATCGAGAAAAACTGTCCCTGACAACTTGTTGGGTTCGGGCTCAAATGGACACGTTGGCAACCACCCAAAATGCTTAACCCCAAGTTGTCAAGTAGTAATCCCCACCACTTATAAACCACACCCACACTTCGTGAGTTTTAGGTATGGTACTTTGTTTGGGGTTGGGGTGTTACAGTTACCTACTGAAAAGTGAGAAGTTACATACATGTTTGACTAAAGAAAAAGTGCTTGCAAGACAGTGATTACGCTAAGTTAGATCGGGACCAGAGGAGGCAAAAATCCGGGTCCAATATTAGTTCTCCAGACATTGTACTGCAGACGCGATAGAGCGGGCCACTCCATCTTTGATTTCTTTCTCTCCAAATTTCCCAAGAAGTAGCAGCAATTGGTGTGCATGGATTTGGGGCTTTTCCGCAACCGTGCCACTCTCTGATTGAAACTTTGGAGTGGATCACGTGCATTACTGACGGTGACTCACGCCGACTTTGATGCCCACACATCTCATACAGTATTGAAGTTTCACCATCCAGGGAAACACGTCTAAGGAACATACCTGGTAGACGTAGACGTAAATCCACACTAGACTTGTAGTGAGATACAGGTATGCCATGTAGAGTGCTGATGAAGTCTAATGTTCAAGGAACATCCTGAGCATAAAAGAAAGCTGAGAAAAAGAAGTGGTGGATCAACGATACTTTCTTCCTTTAAAGTGACAAATTGCGAGTTTGCACACCACAAGGACCTCATACAACATAACAAGAGAGACACATTAAGGAAGCAACATGTTTTAGTGAAATAATCGAATTCTCTGAAGACACAGGATTCGATAGCATTCTGCAAAGCATGCCATCTAGCAGGTGGCTCTGTCAAGGTTGTGACCAGAGTTCATCCCTGCATTCTTTTGGTCCTTTGTCAAGAACAATTATGATTAGAAATCCTAAAAGATAAAAGCAATCTATCTCTATTGGTTGGCAGAGCATGAAAATAACTATGTCAGGTTTTACTAACTTATACTCTATAATTAAGTGTTCTCTAGTTGCAGATAACTTGTTTGTACAGAGGATTATAAGTTTAAAACTATTGGATCCTTTCAAGTTAACATTAAATAGGATATGACTGGGTGTCCTTGTTCATTTTTAACATTTTCTTCTGTGTCTCTCTCAGAAGCCCTACCCTTATTTCATGTTTTATTTCGTACTTTGTTGAGCCTTTTCAATCCTTGTTTACTTAGAGGCATGGCCTTTGTCCTCCTTAATAGAACAACAGTGTCAAACTTTAGAACTGGAGCAATCACATTATCCCAAGATACAACTTCATGCCACAAAAATGTGAACATACTACAAGGATGTGAGGTGATTGGCATGTGTTTGGACACACACTCTAAGTCTAAGGATCTTCTGCTAATCATTTCTATTGTTGCGATTTTTATGCAAATTGCATAACTCTTTTCATCCATTACAGACTAAACCGACACCTCATTTTCATTAACTAATTCAGTAACAAAAGAGTTACTGCTCAACCTGAAGAACAGCTTGGATGAGTCAACAGTGCATTGTTTTATCAATTATTGTTCCACAAGATCTCCTCTTATGGCCAACTTGAAGACTGCCTGGATCAATCAGGTGATTGCTTAAAATGCGTGTATGGAGAGGCTAGAATGGCAATTTCTCGTGTCGATGAGTTGAAATTGATGTGAGTCGAATAACACCTTCATTGGCAAGCTTTTGAACTTGAACGCTACTTGACCAAACATCAGGCTTGCTCTAATTAGGGTTTATCAATTTATAAGCAAATCTGATCGTCATCATTATGACGTGTACGCCTATGTTTTGAAAAGCAGGGTCATATGAAGGTATAGATCTGATGCTGTCATGCTGACAATGCTAGTTCTAAAAAAATGACTGTTCGATTCCTTGCTATCGTACCTCTGCTTGTGGCAATCTCGTCACTTTACCATATCAAGAAATAATCAATCTTCTCTTTCTCCAGGGAAGTGTACAAAGCTGCTGATATTGTCTCCATATTTCGATGCCTGACATCCTACCTGAATTACTTATCGCTCGGTTAATTTGTTAAATGACAAGCCAAAGCTCCATTTACCCCATCCAACAGTTTAGTCCCACATCGTCCAGTGGTGGGATTTGGAGGCTCTGTGGAGGCTATATAAAGAGCCCCAGACCTCCTGTAACAGATGAGAAAGTGCAATGCAAAACACATCCCTTTGAGGGTTTCTCCCGTGGTTTCATCCCGCTCCTCATGGAGTAGGGTTTCACGTAAAATCATGGTGTTCTATGTTTATGTTTATTGTCCTTATGCTCTGTTTTATCGTTATCACTTCCGCTTCCGATTTTCTAACAAAAGCCAATAACAGTGTAATTTGTTCTATTGTTTGATTTCCTTCTACAGACCTTCTATATAGGCGGTTAGAATGTGAATGAACATCAAATAAAAAAGGCAGTTCACAAAGACACCAAATATTCAAGTAGTGGAAATGGGTGCTTGGCATACTGATCTATGACAAGTGGTCTCCAAGAAATGGGCAACAGTGACTGGTAATTTCCCAGGAACCTATTTTCTCAAACCATTAAGCAAGTGTGAATTCTTGATCCTCCTTTTTCACTCGAAATCATCTGCATTTATTTCATATTTCAAGAGAAACAACAATCTAATTGAACAAATCGACTGAGTCAACAGACAAGTAGCATTTCTCCTACCATCCTCCTATCAACCACCATTCACGCCATACCCTTATTCACCTCCAAAGACCTAACTTCTCTCCGTTGGATGCGGTTGAAACTTCCGCCAAAGTCTCTTGTAACCTCCACTTTTCCTCTTCAAATACCCCACCACCGCCTTGTGCGGCGGTTGTCCACCCCTTGAAGGAGCATCCTCCTAGCACCATCTTCACTTTGTGACAGGGAGTTTGAAGATCCGAGTAGCGACTATGGAGTTATGCTTTGGTAGACCCATGGCCATTGAAGCCATGCTACAGCCGACATGAAAGGTTGTTTGAGCTTCGTGCCAGGGCTGGGCACGTGAAGCAACGACCGGAGGCTCAAATCGAGCCTCAAACCAAGCCATACACTTCATCTCAGTCATCTGCAAGATTCAGGTAATTTAAGTTTTTAATCTGTTTTCTTGAATTTCTTCCCAGTTGTATATACATCTATCCTCCGAACCCAAGCGTCTCTGACCTTCTCCATGGATCCATGCAGAAGTTGATTTCCTCTGTGCTTCTCGTTCCATTGCAACCCCTCGACCCATCTTCCTTCAGACATGGAGGAACCTCACTTGGGCTTTCTCTTCTTCAGCCCATTAGCCCTCCATCTCGCTCACATTCGCACGCACACAACTCATTTGCTTCGGCTATGTTCTTCTCTAACCATGCAGGTTAAGAGGCCTTCAATGGTCGGAATCCAAATCCTCCTGCTGATATGGAACTTCTCCTCCATGTGTGCTTCGCCGTCATCAACTTTTCGAAGGAATATGCATCTCATCGTGCACATTGCACCTTCGCGAGCCTTCCAAGGAACCTTGCGACCTTCAAAGCTTCACCAGGAGCATGGCGGAGGAAAGAGATGCTCGCCGGAGCCCCGGCTTTGCGCAGCCTGACAAGGCAGAGGAGAAGAACTACGTGCGTACAGTTGCCGTTGGATTGCGCCAAATTGGGTGCGATCTAACGGCCTACAGGACGCCAGGTCTCGCTGTCCAAGCCTGCAACCTCATGCCTATCCAAACCTTAAGCCGAAGCTCCAGACTTCAACACGTGGCATGAGCCGTGCCACACCAGTCGAACCTAGTGTGCAAGCTTCAGTTATTTGCATATTCAACCTCGTTAGTTTTCTTAATTGCAATTATACCCCCACGTGGGGGTATTTAATAATTTTGCCAGCCTTTTATAGTATTTACATTTTAGTCTCTCTAGGGACCTGTATGCAAGTATTTCTTCGTGTTTTTATCGCATTTATGCCATTGGATTCAAACTTAAATAACTTCAGCATATGGTCTCCAAATGAAGCAATTTCAGTGGCATTTTGATCCATGTTTCATTATCTTTCTTATGGTTTTATTTAATTTCTGATTTGATTCTCATTGTTTGACTAATTAATTAGAGATATTGTTGATGTCATTTGTCACATGAAATGAATCTTAGCTTTTAATTAAGTGCTTAAATGGATTTCGATCTGAATTGCATAACTGCTTAAGATTTAGTAATCATTCTAGGGCATATTCATGAGTTTATTTGCATCTGTTTGTGTTTTGTCATTTTGTCATCACATCAGTATTTTTCTAACATGTATTAATATTTTATCATAACATTTTTGTCTGGTCCATGCATTCATTTGTGATATGCATGCCATATTGCATTACCTGCATGCACTATTGTCTTTGTTTTGACTGAGATGATTTAACCATCACTTCACTTAGATTTTTTAATGCCTAAATAATTGTATTATGGTTCGTGTCTTTGTGTTCGACCCTAGACTTCTCGGGTTATAAATTAAAGCCGAGAACCTCGTCACTGAGATTCTTCTCAGTTCTGTATGAGGAAGCTAAGTGCATGTGCTACAACAGATCGATTTTAATACATGCATTTAGCGTTTCATCAAGGCATTATCATCACATTTGGGGTTGGGAGGCTTTATAATTTCCCTAAACTAGAAAAAATGCCTAAATATTTCAATTTTATAAAATAACAAACACTAATATTTTTTCAAAACAAAAATTTGAGCGTGTGCATGAGGTGGTGGAGCATGCAAGGGTTTTTTGACTTGGAAAACTATTTCAAGTAGTATCTAATTCAATAAAATTTGCATTTTTTCTGATTAATCAATTTAAGACACAAATAATTAAAATATGTGAGATATTTTATCATCATTTAAGTCCATCAATTCACAAATAAGTTTCTCTTTAAAGTTCACCAAAATGAACCCAGTTGGGATTTTTAACCAATAAACGAGCATGGTCATTAAAAATTTTAATAAATAAAAAATGCATCATAAAATTGCTAAAAATTCATAGCGACTAAAACAATATGGCATGAATCTTCGATTAAAGTTTACAACAATATGATTTGAACCGCATCCATATTTAAACTTAAAATATAACTGATTTAAAATGAAAATTTACAGAGTCTATATACAATTATGCCCTTAGAAAACATGATTGCAATATAGCAAACTCAAACGTCCTTTTGCATTTGGACCCCTCAATTGAAGCTGGCAGAAGGAGGGAGATGTGAATGCTAGATTCTTTCATGCGGTGGCAAATGAGAGAAGGAGGAGGAATTTGATCCACTCGATCGAAGTTGGTGACAAGGAGTTTCATGGAGAGAAGGCAGTTGCAAGGGAGATCACATGTTACTTTAGAAGCATGAGCAAGTGCTTGCCACCCAGTGGATCGATGTGGTCGAGCTTGGGGCTGAAGAGCATATCTGACCTTGAGGCAAAGTTGTTGACAAGGCCATTTGGGTTGCAGGAGGTTCGCGAGGCCATCTTTTCCCTGAAACAAAATGGATGCTAAGGGTCAGATGGGTTCCCAGTGTTTTTAGGGAGTTTTGAGAGTTGGTTGCTAGAGAGGTGTTGGTGATGATCTTGGAGTTTGCAGAGGAAAACTATGGTTTTGATGGTCTCAACAGATCATGTATTTTTTCCTCCTAAGAAGGATGTGGCCATGAGGGTTGAGGACTTCTGTCCAATTGCATTGTCCAATGCCATATATTTGATTGTGGCAATGGTCTTAGTCAATCTTTTGCGGAGAATTCTAATTAGGATCATCACCTCTGCTCAGAGATCAATTTTCCCAGTAGACAGCTCATGGAGAGCATGATCTTGGCTTCTGAGATCGTTGCGGATTGGCACAGAAGGAATACAAAGAGGGTTCTGTAGAAGGTCGACTTCTCAAAGGCTTGTGACTATGTGGATTGCCGATTTATTTGGGCACCTCTTTTCTAACAAGGTTCCTGGACTAGTGGATCTCATGGATGAAGATGTGCATTACGACTATTTCATGCATTGTTCTTGTGAATGGGAAGTCGAAGGGAGGCTACTTCTAGCCGCAACACCGGGTTCGTTAGAGGTGCCAGTTGGCTCCACTACTTTTTGTTTGACAGATACTCTATTCATTATGGTTGATTGAGCGGTGATGGGAGAATTTTACAATGGTTTCTCAAAGGAGGAGATTACGATCCTAATACGTCAGTACACCGATGACATGATCTTTTTTGCTGAAGGATGCACATAGAGTTGTAGAGGCATATCAGTGATCCTCTACATTTTCGGTTTAGTTTCTAGGTTGAGACTTTATAAAGTCAAATCGGAGTTTGTCCTTTTGGCTTGGAGGATGTGGAGATTGAGCTTTGCACTGGGTGGTTGTGCTCCCTACGTAAGGACTTATCATTGCACTATCTTGGGGTATCCTTGGTAATTGGGAAAATACGTTTAGCATATTAGTTGTCAGTGATTGAGAAGATGGACCCTTCTTCTTTTTTTCTAGACTCTTACCCATGGGAGAGAAGAAGATGCTTGACAATATCATTAAACGTTTCTTCTAATTGTCTCTAAATGATCAATAGGACTACCTTTAGTGGATTGAAATCGCCCTCATGCTCGAAGGATGATGGTAATTTGGGAGTGCATAGCTTGGATGAGACGAATAAGGCTCTGATTAGTAAGTGGATTACTTAGATTTGAGTAATTATAATATTTTGGTTTGTAATATCATAAGGAAGGTCTATGGTAACGGCTCATCATTGCCTGAGCATGAGGTCCTTGGGCATGCCCCCTCGTATTTTTGGCAAGGAGTCTAAGGTGTGGTGTAGGACATTTGTCCTTTTCTAAGACTCATCCTTGAGGACGGCACTAGATTTAGGTTCTGGACTGACGATTGAAGTGAGGGTGGGTTGTTGTGCATGGGGTTCCTATGATTATTAGCATTGGCGATGGACCCTGATTGTTATGTGGTGAATGTTTGAGATGGGCACTCTTTCTTCTTATATTTCGCCGCAAGCTCTCAAACCAATACTTGGAGGAACTATTATTGTTGCTAGCGAAGTTGGATGATGTAGTTTGGGCCCTCTGAGGGATGAGGCTGCTGGAGCTGGTGCGATGGGGTGTTTTCGGTTGGTAAGGCGTATAGGGCTTTGAAGGGGCCAATTATTTTAGACTTGGGAGGATGTGTTGTGAATTGTAAAGGATCTGGGAAATGGAAGAATCCGACACACGTGAAGGTACTTCTGTGGCTATTTAGGAGGGAAAAACTCTTGATTGGGGACAAATTGGCTCGATTTGTTCAATCTGTCGATCGTGCATATTCGTGGTATTTAAGTGAGGCAGAAAACGCATATCATCTTTTCTTCAGGCGTGGGAGATGTTTGGGAACCAACCGATATGTGTAGATCATTTTTCTGGTTCCTGGGAGTCCATAGGAGCGGACTGAAATTGCACAGAGATGGAGAGATCATGATGTTTGGCTATGATTTGGTTGCTTTGGCTGGCTAGGAATGGTGTGATCTTCCGCCATTAGAGATTTTGCAGAGAGAATATTGTCGCATGTTCTAGAGCGCTATCGGAGCGTTGGAACTTGGAAATTTGATTTTGTAACTGACATGTCTACAAGCATGTATTTTATGGTGATTAATGGTGAAGTTTTTGGACATAAACCTACACGACGGGGGCCCTTTATTCTTTCGGAAAAAAAGCATTTGGACCCCTCGATTGGTGCCTTTTGGTTATAGTACAAAGGAGCGAGGGACTTCTTGCAAATATTTAAGGGTAGGTGATTGATGAACACAAAATCTGCCTCTTTAATAATAAGGGATTGTTGTAGTACATGAGGCATATTTTGATCATGCAAAAACCACACCTTCGAATATGTAGAAATTAATTTACTTGGTAAGTATACCAAGGTCGAACATATGGACACGAGCCTCTTCATCTATTTATCAAAAAATATTGTTTAATTCAAGAGTGAGTATTTTCTATCTTTAGATTCATGCAGATGCACAAGAAAAATGCAGATAAAGCAATGCAAGGAATGATGCATGTGATTTTTATTTGATTTTTCAATGCAATTATATGAGATGCAAGATGAATGCTATGCTAACATAGAAATGATAAACAAATATACCCTGAAAAGACCAAGTCAATGAGCAACAGATTATGGTTTAAATTAGAGTCAAATCGAGCATCAAAATCAAGAACAAGTATCTATTGATGGCAAGGATTTATAGAGCACGAGACACTATATGTCATCAAAATTCATCACATTTAATTTAATGTCAAATCAAGAAATTAAAATGCCATTAGATAGAGGATGAAACAAGCATCAAAATGAATCTGAAATCATGCGATGTAGAAAAAAATGCTCGAGATATGAAAGAAATAGTGCGAGGGGCATAAATGTATTAAAAATGCATTAAAAATAAAGATAAATATTCTCAAATAGGCCCCTGGAGGGACCTAATTACAAATAATAAAAATCGGTGGGGCCCTTTCTGTAATTTATCTATTACGCACAGGGACCTTTTGTAATTTCTTAAAGTTGCAAGGGCCTCCCTGTAAATACCTCAGACGTTGATAAATCCGAAATCAACCCTCTTAATAATGTAGAATTAACAATCGAATTTCGTTGCAGTAGGGCAAAATCGGATCGATAAAAAACCACTTATTATTTTTTCAATTAAATGCAAGCGGTCAAATTTATTTTACTTGGGCAAGCCCAAGGTAGAATTCAGGGACACGAGCCTTTTAAGTGGTTATGAAGATTCTCAATACTCAGATTAAGTGATGAACTAATAACTAATAAGTCATCGCAGAAAGATACATGATGCAGATGGGATAGACAAATGGAGACACTTTTTATTGGTTTTTAACATGCAACCTGATGTAAATGTAGAACTATGCAAATATGGCCTACAAAAATAAGATAATTGAGCCATAAAAGTGTAGTAAATTTCATGTTCAATTAGTGAAGCAAATTTAATTGATAAACTAATAAAAGGCATGAGATATCATTAAACAAATGACTCTACATTGTGTCAAATCAAGAAATAAATCATGCCAATAGATAGATAAGGAAACATGCTTCAAAATGAAACTGAAATCAACTTAAACATAGATCATATGCTCAAGATATTCTCAAAAGAGTCTAGGGACATAAACGTAAAGGAAACATAAAAATAATTAGAAAATTCTTATAAATAGGTCCCTAGAAGGGTATAAATGTAATTAATGAAAACTATGAGGCCTTCTCTATAAATTTCCCATATGCGGGGCTATTTTGCAATTATTAAAACCTGGAGTGGCTACTTTGCAAATAACCCCAGGCGCGCATGCGTTGCACGTGCCTAGAAGGACATGTTCGCAATTTGGAGAAGTACGCGGGGCATCAATGCAATTTTCCCACCCTCACATGACTAGGGCACGTGAGGGCTAGGCTCGGACGGAGGCTTTGGCTTGGTGCTTGGCTTGGGAGGCTCGGGTGGAGGTTCGGGACACATGGAGAGATCTGGCGCTTCGGGTACTGGCTTGGACCACTAGGACCCCCAAGCCTCGGTTGATGCTACGTGTATGATCCTGGACTGTTGGATGGACACCAGAAGGTACCATCCAACGACACATGTGCTTTCTTGCTCCCCTACCTCCGTCGCTCGATGGTGGCGCAATTGAAGCTCCGGCAAGATTATGGAGCTCCTCCATGCTCCACTGCGTCCTCTGAAGGTCCAAGAAGGATTGTGGAAACCTCACGAGGAAGACCGGGACTCGAAGGAGACGTAGGGGTGGTTGGATTCCTCGGTCGATGGAGCTCCGTCGGAGGTGGAGATAGAGATCGAAGTGGAGCACGCAGCTCCGGCCATTGATCCAGGTAGATATGATCTGAACTTCTCAAGGGTGAATACCACAACCAGCAACTCTTTCTCTGTCACCGTATAATTTCTCTAAGCTTCATCTAATGTTTTGCTGGCGTAATGAATGGCATAGGACGTCTTGTCTTTTCTTTGTCCTAGGACATCCCCAACTAGAACGTCTGGCGCATCCGTCATGATCTCAAAGGGGAGAGACCAATCCAGCTGTTGTAGGAATGGAGCTTGAGTGATGAGCTCTTTCAGCTGATTGAAGGAAAGGAGAACATGTTGATCAACGTTAAACTCAGTCTCTTTGCATAGAAGTTCTGTAAGAGGTCGGGCAATGCAGCTGAAATCTCGGATGAATCTTCTGTAGAATCCCACATGCCCAAGGAATGACCTCACATTCTTAACTGTCTAAGGTGGCTCAAGATTGGAAATCACATCCATCTTTGTCGGGTCGACTACCACATTTGGAAATGACATGACCCAGCACAATCCCTTCGGTGACCATGATGTGGCTCTTTTCCCATGATAGCTAGATTGACTTCACGACATTTATGAAGTACTCTGTCCAGGTGCTTAAGACACAAATCAAAGCCGTCACCATAGACAGAGAAGTCATCTAGAAACACCTCGAGAAAATTGCCTACCATCTCGGCGAAGACTACAAGCATGCATCTTTGGAATGTCGCTGGTGTGTTACACAATTTAAAGGGTATTCTTCTGAAAGCGTATGTGCCGAACAGGCAAGTGAAGGTGGTCTTCTCTTGGTCTTAAGGGGCGATTGCCACTTGGTTGTACTCGGAGTACCCATCCAGGAAGCAGAAGAACTCCATGCCAGCTAGTCTTTCCAAAACTTGATCAATGAATGTCAAGGGAAAGTGGCACTTCTTTGTTGCTGCATTAAGACGGTGGTAGTCAAGACTTACACGCCACGATGTCGGTACCCGAGTAGATATCTCCTCTCTTCTATCTTTTGTAACCACAGTAAGCCCCGACTTCTTTGGAACTACGTGCAAGGGGATCATCCATTTTGAATCGGAGATGGGATAAATGAAACCTACATCACACCATTTCGTGATTTCTTTCATGACTACGTCCCCTATATTAGGATTCAATCTTCTTTGAAATTCATGGGACGATTTGGCATCTTCTTCCAGGTAAATGTGGTGTGAACACAACGCAAGATTTATCCCGCGGAGATCTGATACATGCCAACCAAGTGCCTTGCAGTTTTCTCTCTAGAACCACTAAAAGTTGAGATTCTTGCTCCGGGATCAGCTTACTGCTGATGATGACCGGATATATGTTTTCTGCAACTGCAAGGAAAGCATACTTCAGGCCTGCTGGAAGTGGCTTGAGTTCCGGTTCTGCTTTGGCCAACTTATCGGTCACCTCTGAAACAATGCTGGTTGGAGGGTGTTTTGCCTGAACTTTTGCAGAGTTGCTGACATCAGTATTATGTTAAGATTCTGAGAATGTGTTGAACGGATCTGTGAAGAGATCGTTGTGTTCGGGATGGAGTGAATCATTTGAGTCAAAAAGATTCATCAACAAGTTGGACTCTGTCTCCCAAGTATCATCGGAGCCTGCCTCGACTATGCTTTCCAGGTCCTCCTCGAGAGAGAGGATTTCCTATATCCAAGGATCGTTCAAAGAGAGTTGGGAATCTCTTATTTCTATAATGAAGTCACAGTTTGTAGCTGCATGTCCCTTATCGGCTACGACCTTAGGCTGACCGATCATGTCTATGGTGATTCTGTTGTTGTCCGAGCTGAATGTAATCTTGCCAGACTCATAGTCAACCACAGCTTCTGAGGTGCGCAGGAATGGTCGGCCAAGGATGATAGGAGTCTGGAGTAAGGATGCAGGGGAGTCCATATCAAGGACTACAAAGTCAACGGGGAACTGCATTTCCCGCACCTTCACTACAATGTCTTCCAAAAGACCTCTAGGTCGCTTGATGGATTAGTCAGCGAACTGAAGGATCATATTGTTTGCTTGAGAGGATCTAACCCAAATTCTTGCAATAATGACGAGGGCAGGAGATTGATGGAAGAAACACTGTCACGCAATGCGCTCGAAGACTTGATCAAAAATCTCACAACTGATAAGAGGTGCTCTTTTGTCCTGCTTCTTTTGTGGGAGGTTATTGATGGTTGCAACTGTGTCCATGGTGAGAACATGCTTCTCAACCTGCCGACGTTTGTTATTTCGTGTTGGGCGACGCTTGCTCGTACATGCCTTTTTCAATCCTTTCTTTCACAGCTGGCATGTACTCCATGGACTTCATCAAAAGAATCTCAACAATCAAATTAGTAATAATGTCCAAAACTCCAAGATCAGATAATGCACTTTTTCTTTTTGTATTTTTTTGGATTTTCTATTGCCTCAGGAAAAAGAATATGTACATTGCTGGAATCAGAAATAGAGTTCTTATTTACAACAAAATCCTTGTCCACAATATGTTGTACATCCAGGTTACAAAAAGGGGTACAATCTAGAATCTGAGCTGCTGGTGCTGGTGGACAGGCAAAAAGTGGGGCCTCTGTTCCGTCAGTTGGCATAGGATCGATTGCTACTGGTGGCTCCTCCATGGTTGGCATGGCTTTACTTCAGAGATGATCTTCTTTTTGTTTTTTTTTGTTTTTTTCTGATTTTTTTGTTCTTTTTTTGCGATGATGGTGAGTGGCAGCTGGACTGGCTCCTCCTCCTTCTTCTTCCTCACCCATCCCTGTGGCTGACACGGTTGATGCAAAAGATGATGATTTACCTGAAGCTTTATTCTCCCCCCTGTTGATGGCAGGCAGAGGTAAGGCCCTACCGCTCCTGAGAGTGACAGCATTAGATAAAATCATAGCATGATCATCTGACTCTACAGGCATAGACGAGACATTACATTCTATCTACTCCTTTCTCTTGAAGCTGTTGGGGTTGCTTAGACCTGCGCCAGGATGGTGTTTTTCGTGGTGTTCAGGTCATCTAACTTCTTTGTCATGTCTGCAAGGCCTGTAAAGAGCTAGGCCAGGCAGTCAAGGGCAGGGTTCAAGGTACTCGCCTCTGAAGGTTCGACGTGCAGACCACGTTGTTATTGCGTGTTTGGGAATGGAGGCGACGACGATTGGTGGTGTTGTGGTGGTGGAGGAAGCTGATACTAATTATAAGAGGGAGGAGGATACTGCTGATACTGTGGAGGTGGGGCAGCCTCATAGTGGTGATATGGATGCAGCTGACGATATTGCGGCTGCTGGTAGTGTTGATTCTGTCTCCATTGGTTCGTATACTGGGGAGGCTTGTGGTACTGTGGCGGAGGCTGCGAGGACTGACCAAAACGACCACCCTGTGTTTAGTGGTACTGCATGTTGGCTTGTTGACGGCCCTGCGAGTGTCTGGTAGGACGAGCCAGCTGTGCATCATTGCTCCATACACCATTAACCTCTTGGATCAATGGTGGTGGTGGGAATGCTGGATCTGATGTATGGAGGAAGTCCAACTGGTAGAAAACCATCTGCTGCTGCGGCTGGCCCTGATCAGGTGTCTACACGTAGTATACGTGCTGGACGGCCGGAGGCTACTGGCTCGGCTGAGGCTGTTGTGGCAGTGATGGCTCATCCTTCTTTTCAGCTGGAGCTTCTGCGGATGGTGTTGCTGACTGGATATAACTGATGGTGCCCACCAGCAGTTCCAACTACTTGGTGATCTGGTCCAGCTTGTCGAGGTTCTGCATCCTCTTCTCGATCACAGCGAGTTCCTCAAGGTCTTGTGATCACTTTTCAATAATATCAACCTTTGAGAGATGGCCTCCGATGATGCTAAGGTTGGAGCTCTCATCTCTCTCCGCCTCTCGGGACGCTGCCACATGAACTTGCTTCTGGAGGATCTGGGGCTACTTTTGATATGCCTTGGATGAACAGAGGGTGGCCTCTCCTTCGGTCATTTCCTCAAAAATCTACCACACGATGTCTTCATCCTTGTTAAAGTGTGAGCCCCCACAGGCTACGTCAACGAGCCTTTGACTTTCTACTTTGAGGCCCCCAAAGAAGTGTTGGACCAAGCTGGTCCTTGGGATTTCATGATGGGGGCATTTCTCTTGTAGATCTGTGAATCTCTCCCAGGCTTCATGAATGGATTCATGGGCTCCCTCAAAGAAGTTGCTAATTCTCTCATGCGTCTGGTTGAGCCGACCGAGAGGGTAGAATTTATGCAAGAAGGCGGACTTCAGCTCCTCCCAAGTCATCACGACCTTCCTAGATAGTTGACCAAATAGAGGGCCTTATCTTGTAAACTGAAGGGGAACACCATCATCTTCACTACGTCCAAAGATACATTAGGGTAGTGGGTCGTACGGTAGATGTGTGAAAATTGTTGGAGATGAATATAAGGCTCTTCATTGGTGTTCCCATGGAAAGAAGGGAGAAGAGCAAGGAACTGAGGCTTTAGCTTGTGAGCGTGCACCGATGGTATGCGGATCCACTCGGTCATCTGGCTGTCCCCAGGGTTGTATGTCTCTTTCAGCACATGTTTCAGTCTTCCTAGTTCAGGCTCTTCCTCATATGGGTTATCATGGGGTCCACCACCTCCTCCTCCTGGTCTGCCTCCTCTTCCTCCTTCTGGTCTGTTCATAACATCATTCGGTATTTCCTAGAATGCAGTATGTGCTAGGACTTACTCTGTCATCTACTGTTGGATGGCCTGGATGGAGGCCAGCAACTGAGCGTTCACTTGGTTCTGGTCAGGCATATGTCCCTGCTTAGGCTGGGGAGGCTGCTGACCCTTGCCCTTTCCTTGAGGAGCCATTTCAGGATCTGAATATGAGGAGATGAATTCTGGATTGGGATCCAGGGGTTGGTTTGGCTTCTATCTGCAAGATGAGAGTTTCCTAATTAGACCACTTGCAATTGAATCCCAGCAGCCAAGATGAATTTGGAATTAGAGTCAATTCCAGAGTGTTGTGAATGAAAAGAATATGGATTGTAATCGACTTTCATCACAACGACGAAAGTGGGACAAGAGTGGTCTCAGTTTATTAGGCGATCAAAAGGAAGGATAGAAGATGAGGAGTCTGGAGATCGACCCGCAAGGTCCAAATCAATTTCTCGGTAATCACCTCGAATTATTAGCGAGGTTGAGTCCATGAAATCGATGTAGGTGTTGGCGGGATCCCGACTAAACCATCCATGGATCAACATCGCGAAGCAAGAGGAGGGTAGATGCAGGAAGAAAGATACAGTGATCAACGAGGAATAAATTGGAATGTAAAATAGTACAAAGGCTCAAAACTGAGCGGGAGTCAAAAGGAAGAAACACATGAAAAAATTTGCTCAAGTGCGCGGGACTTGATCTTTGAATCTTAATCTAGATCCATACAAACACAATACAAAATTGGGTTCACCAACTCACGTCATGTGAAGCCATAAAGGTTTGGCTACTTATTATCTTTTCTGCTTTAGAGTTGTTATTTCAGGCATATCTTATAACAAGTCCTTAGCATGCTAACCCTATAGGAGAGAGAGTACTACTAGAAAAGTATCTCGTACTTGTCCTCCTCCTTTGTAACCTGTAGTATGCACTTTTTGAGGTCCTTGTAACCCTTCAAGGATCCCTACTCAGCCAAAGAAATAGAGAGAGGAAGCTGATAGGCGAAATTGTTACTTCGGTTCCCTCTCGCAATGGAATCACCTGTGAGCGTGTAAGAACCTACTCGGACGCAAACCGATGAGACAAACACCCTCGTGAAGGCGTGGCCTGTGCTCAGTACTTCAGACCATGTCGATGCTCCACACAAGGCAGGAATACCATCGTTAACAAGGCCCTCCTCGATCACGTACGCTAGAAGCGCCATTACTAAGGAAATCCAGGCGATACACAACGCAGTTACTAGCTTGGATTTGGGCTCTATTCCTTAGCGGGTTGTACCTCGCTCATGGGAGGGGTTTTGGTCCCCTCCTAAGATACCTGAAAACAATGAGGGTTTTATAAACCTAAAGCAATGATAGTCCACTATGGATTAAGATCAAAGTTTATTTAGCAGTCCCCTTGTTTTAATTTTTGGGTTTTCACTTTTCTTGAGTATGTTTTCATACAAGCATCTATCATTTTTGTAGATTCGCATTTAAGTCCTAGGTGCTCAAAATTAGAGGGAGATAGCGAAAAAGCCGTGCAAGTCGATTCAATGATAGAAATCTCACCATTTGAACCTAATAATGCATGATGAGTTAGAGGACTTACAGTACTTCCCATCTCTCTTCATGGGTATGCAAAATAGAATTTTTAATCCTATCTACATGGCGGTATGCAATCGACAAAATCATCCTAAACAGTAGCTGCTATTAATCGTGAAGAACCAGTTGTTAGTTATCTAGAAATGAGATCAAGGTCCGGTCTCTATTGCCGATCGGTGTCCACCACAACGGGTCCTACACGAACGGTATATGACCTCTAGCGGCACGCAGTGTAAAATCTGAATGACTAACATTATTAATTTGACTAGATCCATATGTAAGAGTCTATGGGAACGTGCATTCTTGTTAAGGTTTGGACCTAGTTACCGAGTCAAGCAACCTAAGTCTAGGGGCTCCATACACACAAAACAAATAAAAATAACGCAGAAAACTCAAAACCGCGAGAAACAAAATAAAAGAAAGCGAGAAAATGCGAAAAACTACAACAAGGTCCCCTGATGAACAGACACCCGGGCATTGGACTCGTTGTGGAGAGTAGAGTCCAGTTTAATTTACATGCCAAAAATGTCTCTCTCACCAAAAATTACATAAATTTTTTCTAAGCTAACTCCTTCTCTTCACTTCTTTGACACCCTCTCTAACTCGTCACAAAGAGAAGGCCAGCCTCCTCCAAGCTCGGCTGCATCGGCCTCCTAAAAAGCCATCCTCGTGTGGCGGGCCCTCGCATCAAAGTTGCAAAAAGATTGCATTAGCACATATAATCAAATCTCTCTACATCTCAAAAAATATTTACAACAATAGAAAATGAATCAATTGAATAAAAATACATTACTTAATATTTACAATAAGAAATCAATAAATCAAATAAATAACTATACAAAAATGACTTATACAATTAGTCTACGCTCATTGCTCCCTGGCAACGGCGCCATCTGATAGACCCGAGGATAGGCATCGGTCATGTGTTCCACACAAGGCGGGATCACTGTTGTCGGGGTGACCGACAAAGATCTTGGATTTAATCAACAATTAACCTACAATATACATAATTTAATTAATAGCAAAAATGTGTAATTAAAATTTATTTTCTCTGCCATAAGATGCATAGCAAGCACGCATGTAGAGGTCGAACCACAGAGAGCAATCCAAGTAGCCTATGGTTATTTATATACAACCGAGTCGTTCATCATGTATATGCATAGATCTTTTAGTGGGTTTTAATTTTAATTAATTTTTTATTTTTATTTTTATTTTTTTGGTTTTATATTTTTGTATTTTCATTTTCTTTTTATTTTTATATGTCCTTTTCTTTTTATATAAATAATATAGCATATATAAGGCAATATATATACATTATATGGTAGTATATTTATAAATAATAGTAAACATAAATAAAGTATAGAAAATAATTTGTTTTTGGTTTTTTCATATTTTTCTAACGTCTTTGTAATTTTCCAAAAATTTTTGCTAATTTTATTCATTTTTAAAGTCAAAAATATATCAAATAAGGGATTAACTAAATGGGCTGAAATTGATTTGGATGTTACAAATAGTAAATAGGTCCCAAAATTACCCAAATCAATTCTAATATATAAATATTGATATAAATAAAATTATAAAATAGACAAGGATATTTTTGTATTTTTTTAGATTTTTATACAAGATTTTAGGCTTTTTCAACTTTTATGCCTTTTGTTTTTCCTTTTTAGCGATCTTTAGTTTGTAATTAAAATAGGATATACTATATATAATTTTTTTGGAATTTTTAAAAACATTTTTATATTTTTTATTTTATCATTTAAATAGGGAATATATATGCTCCTTTTTATTTTTATAAAATAATTAAAATGCCCAAAAATTCAGAACAGATATGTGGCATTGGAGTGCAAGGCACAAGGCATTTAATTCTATTTTTTACACATTTTTAGGATCACGTTAGGTATTTTTAATAAATAGAGAAAACAAATAAAAATCAATGGCCTAGTAGGGGCTTTTTTGCAAATAAAATAAAAGATAGGGGGCTCGGTACAATTTTGCCCGAATAAAACACATTTATTTAACTTTAATATACTATTACATAATTTACAATAGTCGCCAGGGTCTCAATGCAATTTTCCCATCACATGGGACTACACACGACATGGCTGGGAGGGACCAAAATGTAATTACATAAAGTTTAGGGTTCTTTTTGCAAAAATCTCCATTATTTAACGCTTGACATTTTATTTACAATACTAAATAATAATATACAAAAGTACGGAGGTGAATCTGAAATTTACCCCTTTATTGCGCGATCCGACGAGTGTTGTCTATCTCACTTATCCACGTGGCACGCATCCAACGACCGGTACTGCTTCACCTTTGGATGTCCTTGATTAGATCAGCGGGGTTGATCCGACAGTGCTAGCTTGGCTTCATCCAACAGTTGGGGATCCAACTGGGCCACCGTTCTTGATCCGACGGTGGAGAGGTGAAGATGAAAAACATGGAGGAAGGTTTGCCTGGGCGGACTTCCTCCGGCGAAATCTCGCCCCTCCAGCGGTCTTTGCTGCTCCAAGGGACCAGATAGATTCCCGAAGAGGTCCTCTACTGGCTGGAGGTCTCAGGATGGGCGGAGGATCATCAGAGCACCCCCACGAGGTCAGGGAAGGTGAGGTGCTCCAGGTATCTCCGACGAAGTGCGATTTCGCCTCCAGGTGCCTCTTTGGCTCTTGGGACCTGCAAAACTAAACTCACAGGTCGAGGGTAAAGTGCCTCGACCCGGTTAGGCGTGGAATGGGGCGAGAGGTGGAGCAGGTGGCGCTCTCCGGCGAACGGCGGAGGTTAAAGAGTGGATCTCCAGATCCACTAGGGATCTAGGGGAACAAAGATGTGCGTAGTTATCAGAAGGGGGCCAGGAATGAAGTGGAAACGGAGGGGACGTCAGAGAGGCGTTGATGGCGCGCGGAGGAGCTCGTCGGAGCTCAACTCCAGTGAAGTATGTGATTGATGGATTACACTAATCTAATTAACTGGAATCTAATCTAAGAACTAGAAATTAACACTAAGACTAATTACAAGCAAAAGATATGATAACAACACATCTCTTATACCTGGAATGAACCACGGAGCAGGGTCGCCGGACTTGGCGGCCGTGGGTGCACCCCGTGCTCCTGGAGCTCGGCTCGCCATCGAAGAAGCTCCTCCTATCACGATGAACTCAACTAGACATAAAATCAGGGCTCCTAGATGCTTAATGGTGACCAAATTTGGAAGGATGATGGAGGATTTTTACCGGTTGCTAGGAAAGAATCAAAGTGATGTACAATGGATCTAATGGCTCGGTATGGATCTACAATGATGGTTGATCATTTCATATGAAGGATGCAAGGGTGATTGATCGATGGATCAACCACGAAAAATGGCGGAGAAATGAGAAGTTGACAGATTTGACAGAGTCGGAGGCGCAGGGGGGAGTTGATCAGAGGTCAACTCAGGGAGCGCTCCTATTGGTCCACGCAGGCGCACAAGAAGATGAAATAACAATTTTACTAAAGAATAAATCATTTTAAAAAGTAAATGATTTTATTAATTTTGAGTATAAAATAAAAAATGTTTATTATTTAATGTAATATTTTAATATGATTTTTATTTATTTTTTGGTATATTTATTAGTAGTTAATTTGTAATAGTGTATTTATAGGTATATTTGCCTATATTTTGTACATTTTTATTTTTATTTTGTATATTTCATTTTATTATTTTATTTTATATATTTATAACTTATTTTTATGAGTATAAATATATTTTTGTTGTATTTTTATGGTGCAATTTGTACACTTATATAAATAGATATGTATATTGTATATGTATATGTATATATATTGCACATATGTTTTATATACACCATTTTATTTTAATGTATTTTATTGAGTTTTATTTTGGGTTTATATTTTTAATATAATATATATAATATTTACAATATTATAAAAATATAAAAGAATAAAGAATAAAAGAATGAAATCCACTTTTATTTATATACAAGTAGTAACATAGGTATTTTTTCTATGTATTTATAGACTTATTTTATTTTACATTTTCCTTTTTGGTTTTTTTTAAATTTCAATATGCACATATGTTATAAATAGTAATTACAAAAATATAAATTTGTGAAAATAATGAATAAAGAATAAATTGGATATTTTAATCGGTATAATATACAATGAGGGTCAAAAACCTAACTTTTGCACAGTAACTCCAAAAAATATGAAACCACCACCATTGAATAGCTTGTGAAAAGATATGGGTCTATGAAGTTGGGATTTTGGTTTTTTATTTTGTGTATAAAATGAGCACAATGTATTATTTTTGTACAAACTCAATTTTGTATTTTTATTTACCTTATTATCTACAACTTTCATGTACAAAGTTTCTTCATTTGATGAGAACAAATAATAAAGAATAAAATAAGTGTCAAAAAATACATAAATAATGAATAAAAGAATAACATTTTTATTCTATTTTTGGCCCTTATCTCCCCCTACTTTGTTCCTTGTCGACCAACTCAATTATTGACTTGGTCTCAGGTTTTAGGATCATAAAATACCTTTGATATTTATTCTTTTTCTTTTCTTTATTCTATAATTTTGGCATTAAAAATGGTATTATTTACACAATAAAATGTAATAAATGGTGAATGTTGTTTTATACAAATTGATGCTAATTACATGTCTTAGCTAGGGTTTTTAAGGTTAAAATGATAGAATAAAGGTGATGAAATGGAGATTCATCAGGCATGTGGCACAAACTGAGCTGGGCCACATGGCTCAACCAAAAGGAGCCATGTGGCCCAATGGGATTATTCAGAATATAAAATAAAATAAAAATCGAAAAGAAATAGAAGGAGGATGACTTAGGAAGAACTCAAATCATGAAAGTTGTTGATCTTGATGAGATCTACAAGTTTCATGTTGACCAAAAACACCAAATAGGTCGAATAAAGGTAGAAATATTTTTGAAAGTGTTTATAAAGGTATAAAAATACTGTAATTTTTTATTTTGTAATTTTTTGTATTTTTAATAAATTTAAAGCCAAGATATATACAACATTTACTCTGGTTTTTATAGACAAATTTTTAAGTAAGGGGATTAAAATATGGAATTTATCATGATGGAACCGAGATTCATCAAGTGCGCACGTGAGGCATGCATCTGGAGGACTAAATGTAATATCAGAAACTTCTAGGGTCTTCATTGCAATTTTCCCAACTCCACATGCAAGGTACGCGAGGAACCGGGATCAGGAGGTGGTTCAGCTTCGGGCCACGTGGCTTCTCATGGGGCTTCGGTTCTTAGCTCATTGCACCCGAGCCTGTAGACTTGGTCATCCGAGCCTGCAGGTTAGGACAAGATGACGTGGCTCCATCAGGGCTGTTGGATAGCGGTCGAGAGGTGCCATCCAACGGTACCTATGCTTCTTCCTCTGCTGGGGAGAGGGGGCGTATTTGGAGCTCCGGCGAGGCTGCCAGAGCACCGACGAGCTCCTCCATGACCGTAGATGGTCCGTGGACCTCTGTGATCCACTAGCGAGGATCATCGACGGGAGGGGGAAGCGCCAGGGTAGCTGCAGGTGGTGTTCGACGTTGCCTCACCAGAGAGGCTGCTCGAGATTGGAGGTGTTGCACGAATTTTGACCATTGACATGCAAAAGGGTTAATGATATAGTTGAAGTGTGTGAGAGTGCATTGTGAGCGAGAGGGAATGAAATGGGCGCCTGATCGGGCTGAGAATGTGGAGACCGAATGCCTCTTCTCTGGAAAATTAGAGAAGAAGGGGTGAAGGTGGTGGAGGTTCTGGAGGATGAGGGAAGGTGATCAGAGGGGCTTGCGTGGATGTTGTTTGAGTGGCGGAGATTGTGAGGTAGTCAGGTGAAGGTGGAGATGGTTGTAGACGGTGGGTAAAATTCAAGAAAATAAGGGAAAAACATAGGCACGAACCTGGAGGATTCGAGAGAGTCATTGGTGAGCGGAGTTGGCTTGGACTGAGGTCCAAAGAACATCGGGTCATCGCATATGTGGGGCACCCAGTCCAGCAAGCTCATCAGTGGCTGAACATCGTGGCTTGGTCATGGTGTCCAAGAATCACACCTGGAGGATAGACCATAATCGCCACTTCGATTCAACCTCCCCCTATCACGGGGAGGAGAAGAAGGGCTAAGACGTGCTCCGTGGAATGGTGGATGGGGATGAATGGAGACGGAGGAGTGCTATTTGTAGTGGTGGAGGGGGTCTGTTACAGGTGGTGATGGTGAGCTTTTGAACGACCAATTGAAGGCCCGTGAAGCTCTGAATTGATGGAAGGAGGGCACGCGAGGATGAGGGATGTAATGGTTATGGAGAGGGGACCTTAGGTTGTGCGTAGGTGGTCCGTGGAGGGAGCTATAATTGGAAGGGGGTCGTAGGCATAACGCCTGAGTTTGAGGTGCGTTGGAGGTAGGGGATGAAGCAGGGACTGTTGGATCACACGATCCAAAGGTCCTGATTAGAGCACTAGCGGAGGGTCTGGATCAAATTAGAGGATCTGATCCAACGGCTAGAGAGTGAGCGCCAAAGGACGGTTGGGATTAAGATGTGGGACGATCTGAGGGTTAGGAGGAAGGGGTGATGTGGACAAAGAAGAGCCGCTGTATGGGGAGTCATCTGATGGAGGGGATGCAGACGCGAGGGAGCGGTTTGGATACGGTCAAAGGTCTGATCCGATAGTGGAGAGAGGAAGGATTGATGAATGGCTGAGATTAAGGCAGGAAGGAGAAGATCAGACGGCTCCTGTGAGGGTCGGGTGGCGAGAGGAGGAGCAAGCCACGTGGGTGACCCAAAGGGCGCCACGTGGCCACTCGAGAAAAACCCAAAAAAAAATTAAAAAATAGTAGGAGGCTTAACTAGGAAAAAGTCAGAACATGAAAGTTGTAGATCTCGATGAGATCTATAAGTTTCATGTTGAACAAAAAATCATTTGAGGTCATTTGTACAAAAGTTTATTTTTAGGGGCATTTTTAAGATATAAAAACGTTATTTTAAGGGGGTTGAGATTTTTTGCATTTTTTATTTTTTAAAAGCCAAAATAAATATACAATTTATCTAATTTTTAGGGGTTTTAATAAAACAGAAATAAAGAAAAATGTTAGTAATTAAATACAATAAATATAGTTAGTTATTTATTGGTTAATTATACACATAATATACATAGTATAATACAAGTTAAAATTAATGAATTAGTAGTAGAGTTTATTGAATTGTTTAAGCTTGGAGATTAATAATTAGATTTTAATATGATGAATCTGAGATTCATCAGTGATGTGGCGGCATTTGAAGATAGAGGTAATATGGTCTGATTTGGGAAAGTTCTCGGAGACTTGTGCGAAATTGTTCCAGCTTTTCGCATTCAACGGTGAGGATTAGATCCTTACCCTTAATCTGAACCGTCAATTTTAAACAGTTATCATGAGCATGTATGACTGAACCTAGAGCCTTGTTCTTTCGTGTTCTCAAGTCATCTGATTTCAAATCTACTTCAAAACACTAAGAGGGACTCCAATGTTCTCCCTCAGTTTCGCCTGAACTCCTGATGCTCGATGAGACTCCGGCCAAGAACCTGATGTCAGCTCAATGAAAACATACGATATATGAAGGTGATATGCTTGGTGATCTTCGTTGAGCTCTATGAATGACTTAGAACCCATTCCAGATGTGCATGTATAAGTGAAGTGAATGGATTGTTATAAGAGTGTGAGAAAGGGAAGCACTAAAGCTCGAGTACATAAGAAAGCTCGAAAGGACTGAAGGTGTTGGAATTGTGAAGAATGGAAGGAAGCCTTTATTTATGCCCCGTTTGTTTGGTTGGAAATGAATTACAATGGAATTGAATCAAGACAAGAATGAAATTAACAACGGAACGAAAGAAATAAGTTTTTCCATTCCATTGTTTGATTCATAGGAATTGAAGCATTTATTTTGAGAAGCATTCCTTTCTTATGTTTAGAAAAAAGAAAATAATAAAAAGAAATTAACTTCCTTTTGATATATTTCATTAAATAGGAAACATAATCGGTATCCTCCAACTTTTTTTTCATATAATTGATATAGTTCATATAAGGAATCAATAATCGGTATCCCAATTCATATCCAAATCCTCTAAAAAAATCCATATCCATGTTTGTATTTGTATCTATATCCGTAAAAAATATATTTGATATATTTTATCCATATAATAGATATATTTAATATACATGTATATGTATCCGCTAGAATATTTTGTAACCATATTTATATCTATATATTTAAAAAATTGAGAATGGTATCCATATCCACATCCATATACCAGAAAATATCTAATATCCATGCCAGTATCCATATATGCATATTTGTAACCTATCAGACCTTTTGCATTCATATACTTGAATCCATACTAGTATCCATATATTCATGTCCAAAAAATCATATCCATGTCGGTATCCAAAAGAATATCCAAAAAGAAAAACACATATCCATGTCAGTATCCATATATATGTAACAGTGGTATATTATTAAAAATATTGAAGAATAATACATTCTTTAGCAATTTTGAGGAATGGAATCCCAATTCCTAGGGAGGTACCTAGAAATGGTTATTCCCATATGTATAAGGGAATATGATTTCCATTGTCATCGTTATTCCTGCCTTTACATGATCTAGCAAACACATGAATGGAACCGACACAACAATGGTAACAAACAAGGCCTTAAGGAATTCTTTATTGGTGAATCACGGAGGAATCGAAAAGAGAAAGGCTATTTGAGGGTAGTTCGATGAACTACGACTGTAAATTTAAACGATAAATTAAACAAAAAATAAACAAGATTTTTAAAGGGAATGAAGATGCATGCGACATGAGGTAGTAGACTGCTAGGCGATTGCTCAAGGGCTTGGAAATCAGAGCGGATCATCTGCCGCTACAGCCTGTGTTGTAATGCAGGGAAGCCGTTAGATCATTCTCGGGATATGCACCAGCCATCCTCGATCTCCTCGTGTTGAGAAGCACTCTACCCATAAACCTAGGGTTATATTAGTCATCTCATATACAAAATATATTGTAATCCTAGCCCTAACCCTAGGCCTCTCTACCTATATAAAAGCCCTAGGGATACCTTTCAAGAAAAAGAAGTATTCCTTTCAACTTGGTATCAAAGCCTTCACCCCCCCCCCCCCCCCCCGTCGCCAATCCCCCCCCCTCCAATCCATGTTTGCATGCAACCTCGCCTGCGTTCGCCCCCACCCCCTGTCCCTCGTGCTCCAGCAAATCCATCGCCCCCCGCCACAACCCTGCCCGTCCCGACACGCGCCTCTCCCCCGCACCGACACCCGCCCACCCTCGTGCCACGTAATCCCGCCCGTCCCGACACACACCCCTCCCCCGCACCTGCCTGCAACGATACCCCACCCGCCCCCGTGCCTCGCAACACCGACCCGTAAAGCCCCCCCCCCATAGAGCCCCCCACCCTGTTGTGGCCGCGGAACCCGACCCCCCGCTTGTCGCCCGCGGTGGAGCCCCTCCCGGTGGCTCCCTCCACGCAGAAGAGCCCCTCCCAACGGCTCCCTCCACGCAGTTGTGCCCCACCTGCGGCTCCCCTCCACACGGCAGAAGCCCCCTCCCCCCCAACGCAGCAGGGTCCCCCATCCTCGCGGCTCCCGTCTCCACCAGCCCCCCGGCACCGACTCCAGCAGAGCCCCCTTATGGCTCCCATCTCCTCCAGCCCCTGGCATCGACTCCAGCCGAGCCCCCCCCCCTGGGCGCTCACGTATGCCATCATTCAACCTCCGTCTAACATGATTTAGGGATGAGTTTTTTTCCCTATCTTATTTTTTAATACAGCAGGTCTGATTCCTTTTTGACAACATGTCACAATCAGGTGTGACATCACCTGGATGTGATGGAGGGAACACCCGACTACCCTCATTTGGGCCGATCCCTAAATTAGACGACACCAATTACCCCAAGTGGTCCCTCATGTTCCTCATGATCGTACGTGGATACGATAAGGAACACATTCTCTTGGAGTCAGAACCTGCTGAAAAGACCGGCAAAAATGCAACTTGGGACAAAGATGATGGAATGGTCAGTTCTTGGATTATGGTCAGTGTCATTGACCGGATTGCTGATGAACTCGTTTATTACAAAACTGCCCACGATATGTGGACCTCTCTTCAAGCCACAGGTCATGATGAGAATTCAAGTAGGATGTATCAGATGTACTTTGACATGGTCAACATGAAGCAAGCATAACACTCACTACCTGAGTATTTCTCTCTCTTAAAATCCCTTTTTAAGCGATATACTGTTTGTATTCCAGGCTGCACATGTCCAACTCAGAAACAACATCGCCGATAGATGCTAGTCCTTGTATTTCTTGCCAGACTCGATTCAGGCTATTCTGCTGCTCGCGATCAAATGATCACAGTGGTAACTCTCCCCACTATTGAAGAAGCCTACAGTACCCTGAGTCACCTTGCTCTTCCTCATACAAGTGCTACAAGCAATGATCAGGGGCAAATTTCTGCTCTCGCTGCTCCATGTGGACGAGGAAGTCGTGGCTCTTTCAGGAGCTGTGGTCGAGGATGCTTCACTCCAGGACGAGGTCATAGCACAATACAGTGCTCTTACCGTCATAAATTTGGTCACACAGAAGTTGTATTCTACAGCAAGCAGGGGTACCCTACTCCTAGTGCTCGAATGTCCAATGAAGGAGATGGTCCTCCAGTAGAGATTTCTAGACGGGACTTCGATGATCTGATGCAGCGTCTTAACAGGTTGCAATCGAACGAGTCCTCCACGTCATATCAGGACAATACTACAGACACTGCAGCAACGACACGATCAAGTATCTTTATCGCGTCTGCCAATAGCATTACAAAATCAGAATGGTTGATTGATATAGGTGCTTCCACTCATCTGTGTGGCGAACGAACTCTCATACATCAGATGCGTAATGTCCCCCCCTAGACGGACTGTACAGGTTGCTGATGGACGATTTTTCCCAATAACAAGAAAAGGCGATGCCTATCTAACTCCTAATATCAGACTCAACAATGTTTTATTTTTCCGGATTTTCCCATCAGTCTTCTTTCAGTTAGCCAGATTTGCAAAGAACTCAACTGCCGACCAATATTTGATGCTATATCTTGTGTATTTCAGGACATACTAACTGGGAGGACGATTGGTGCGGACCGTGAAGAAGGGGGAGTATATCATCTTGTCCAGACCTCTGACACTATTGCCTACTCTGGGACCACTTTCTCTACATCCTCTGGTGCTCTTTGGCACCAACGTCTGGGTCATCCTTCCGTTCACAAGCTTTGATGAGTTCTTCCCCAGCTCCCTCCCACTGTCAACCTAGAGTGTGAGGTCTGCCAACTGGGGAAACATCACAGAAGTTCTTTTCCTTCGTCGGGTACCATTCATTCTAGTAGTCTATTTGAACTTGTTCATCTTGACATATGGGGACCCAGTCGTTATCCTGATCGACTGGGGAATAGATATTATTTAGTTATTATTGATGATTTTTTTCATGTGTCTTGGTCTTTCTTGATGAAAAATAAGTCTGATGTCTTTCAAATCATTGTTCATTTCATACATGAAATAAAGAATCAATTCGGTACCACCATAAAAACCCTAAGATCTGACAATGCTAAGGAGTTGGTCTCACATGACATGCAATCATTCTTAGCGTCTCAAGGGATTCTGCATCAAACCACCTGTCCTCATACATCTAATCAATCCCCATTTCATCACCTTTATTCTATCATTTTGGCCTTAAAAATCCTAGCAATTGTATGTAAATAACCTCAATTTGTGCATAATAGCATCCATTATTTATTGTGTTATTTGTATATAAAATAAGTTTTTAATGCCAAAATTATAAAATAAAGAGAAGAAAAGAAAAAGGAATAAAATATTGAAAATATTTTATGTCCCTAACCCCGAGACGAAGTCCGGAATAGAATTGATCGACAAGGAATAAAGTAGGGGGAGATAAGGACAAAAAATACAATAAAGACCTCATTTATTTATTCACTAATTATGCATTCTTGACACCTATTTTATTCTTTATTATTTATTCACCAAATAAAGAAGCTTTGTACATGAAAGTTGTAGATAATAATGTAAAAGAAATACAAAATTGAGTTTGTACAAAAATAATGCACTGTGTTCATTTTATATCTATAATAAAAAGCCAAAAACCAAACTTCACAGACTCATATCTTTCAAATAAAAACTCAAAACATAGCAAAATCGCTAATTGTATATAACTTTTCACAAGCTATTTAATGGTGGTGGTTTTATATTTTTTGAAGTTACTCGGTAGAAGTTAGGTTTTGGACCCCTATTGTACATAATACCGATTAAAATATTCAATTTATTCATTATCTAATATTTTTGCAAATTTTTATTTTTATATTTTTGTAAATATTATTTATAACCCATGTACAAATTAAAATTAGAATAAAATTTAAAAGAAAAGGGAAAATAAAATAAGTTTATATAAACTACAGAGATAAAAGACTTAGGTTTCTATATGTATATAAATAAAACGGAATATATTCTTTTATTCTTTAATATTTTTCTAATATTGTAAATATCATACACATTCTATTAAAAATAAAAAACTAAAATAAAACTCATTAAAATACATTAAAATAAAATCATATATACAAAACATAGGTAAAATACCTATGAATATACCTATATAATATACATTTCTAATTATTTAAGTGTACAAATAACATCATAAAAATAAAACAAAAATATATTCATACTCACAAAAATAAGTTATAAATATATAAACTAATAGAATAAAATAATAAAATAAAATAAATAAAATAAAAATAAAATTGCACAAAACACAGGTAAATATACCTATAAATAAGCCACTAAAAATAAACTTGTTATAAAATACATCAAAAAATAAATAAAAATCATAATAAAATACTATATAAAGTAATAAATATTTTTTATTTTATACTTGAAAAATAATAAAATCATTTATTATTTTTTTATTAATTATTCTTTAATAAAACTCCCTGTTTTGTCCAGTAGCGGCCAGATGGACCAATCCCCGCACGTCAACTGTTGACCGCGATCAACTCCTTTGTCCCCAGCCGCCTGGCGTGACAGACGTTCATCAGGCTGTCTTCTCCCATTTTTCCCTTTCGAACACTAGATTATCTCCCTTCGATTCCTTCATGAAATACCTTCGTCTATCATCCCTCAATCACGCCACCTACTCGGATCGCCCGGAAACCCAATCGATTATTTGATTAATTCCGGTCAATAAGGGTGCACCACCATGTCTATAAATAAAAGCCCCTGCCTTCCTCTGCAAATTTGGTCAACCTTAGCCCTTCTTCCACTCTATCCTTCGGTCCAGATAGATTCCTTGTGACATGGGGAAGCTCCTGGAGGCTTACACCAATTGGAGAAGGCGGGGTTGCACCCATGGCGGCGCTCCGACGAAGCCCTGCTCCCTGGTGTTCCACCAGGTATAAGAGCTGCTTTTCTTGCTTGTTTAGATAGGTTTTCATTCCGCATTTCATTTTCGTGCATAGTTTAGCGATTAGCATGGTGGTTAGCTTAAGTTTAGTTAAATCAAAGTTCGCCGGAGCTCCGCTCCGGTGAACGATTCCATCGCGAACCATCGGTGTTCCGACCCCCTTTTCACCCCCATTTCGTGCCCTCTCGCATTCTCCATCTCCTGGTCACCTCAGATCAACCAGGACCCTCCAGGTTCTGCAAATCAAGGCTCACCTCCATCACTTCGCCGGAGCCTCGTCGTCCATCTCATTTCCATAGCGTATCAGCTTCAGATCCTGGTCGAGGTCGAAGCCCTCAAGCCGTCCGTTCTTTCTGTGCAGGTTTGGTGATCAAAGGAGACCTTCTGGGGTCATATGGACCTGGCACAAGGTTCCTGGAGGTCCCCTTCTTCTCCGAGCTCGCCTGACCTCTTCAGACCTTCGGAGCCCAGCTGAAGACGTCGATCGACGAGGGAGGCTTCCAAGAAGGCATCGAGACCCTTGGCGGCGATGGAGGTGGTCGGAGGAGCGCGCTACGACTAATCCAAACTCGACTCAGGCGAGCTTCTTCTCAGTTCATCCAACCTAGTCCAGAGCCGTCCAATGGGAGCCTCTAGATGCAGCAGAAGCCGTTCGATGAAGCCACGCTTTGACCGTTGGATCCCCTCGTTGATCTAATCCTATCCGCTCATCGAATAACCGTCATCGGTGTGCGAGGGGACGCCACGTGTCAAGTGGATCACATCCAGCCGTCTACCAACGCGTACATTTAGGGGTAAATTGCACCTACACCCCTACCATTTTTGTATTTATTATTTAGTCCTATAAATTGAATATAGCATTTAAAATAAAGTGGAAATTTTGTAAAAAGACCCCGAACTTTTGTTATTACAAACAGGTCCATTCCACGTCACCTCACGTGCTGTCCCACGTGAGGTGGAAAAATTGCAGGGATACCCATGTAGTTTTGTATATTTAGAAAAAGTCCAATAAAATGACATTTACTTGTTATATTTTTGTGAAATTTGTATGCGGGCCCCTGAACTTTGAATATTTGCATTATGTTCCCTTCCAGTTGTAGTCATGTGTCGTCCCACGTGGTGGGCTATTTGCATATGAACTCTGGCGAGTTTTGAAGTTGTTGTTTAGACCTGGAATGTTAAATAAACGTTTAAAACTTTTGGGCATATTGCATAGACCCCCCTGGTCTTTATTTTATTTGCAAAATGCCCTGCTAGGACATGTATTTTTGTATTCTTTATGTATTTATTAAAAATAAATACATAGCTCCTAAAAATACGAAAAAATAGGGATAATACTTCATGCTATGTTTTTTACACACATATTTTTAATCATATTTTTTTGCATTTTATCTAATTTTAAAAATTAAAAAGGAGCCTAATTACTCCCTCTCTAATGTATAAAATACCAAAAAAATAAAAACTTAATGAAAAATTCCAAAAAAATTATATATGATATATTTTTATATTTATTGAGTCCAGAATAAAAAATCCCTAAAATAAGAAAAAGAAAATTAAAAAAATCAAAAAGCTCCAAAATCCAACAAAAGATGTAAAAATTTCACAAAAATACCAAAAAACTGTTTTTATATTTTACAAATACTTATATATTATTATGTATGTATAAAAATTAATTTGGGTAATTTTGATACTTATTTATTATTTTTTTAAATACAAGTTAAGTTCAGATTATGTATTAATCCCATTATTAAGATATTTTTGACTTTAAAAATACATAAAAATTAGCAAAAATATAGAAAAAGTATAAAAACAACAATAAATTATAAAAAAGCCCAAAAATATTTTATTTCTTGAATTTTGCTTATTTTTACCTATTTTTATAAATACATTATCTCTCTTGCCCTTATTACATATTTATATCTTATTTTGCATAAAAAGAAAATATATAAAATATATAAAATATAAAATGAAAATACAAAATTAGAAAATTAAAAATCCAATAAAAATTATAAACTTAAAATTAAAAATTAAAAAACCCATAAAAAGCATTATTTGCACAAATGACTTGGTTGTACATAGATAACCATAGGCTACCCATTTTGCTCTCTGTGGTTCGACCTCTACATGCTTATACACTATGCATTTTATGGTAGAGAAAATAAATATTAATTCCACATTTTTAGGGTTCACTTGTTTTATTTAATATTGTGGGTTAATTGTTGATTAATGGAGGACTTTCGGTTGTCGATTCCGCGATTGGATATTTATCTAGACCCTCGAAAATCCCATGTTATCAGATTGCGTTGTTGCCGGGGAGCAATGAGCTTAGCCTATTTTTGCTAATCATTTTTGTAAAATAATTATCTGATTTATTGATTCTTTCATTTTCCAATTTAATTCTTTGATATTGTTTATAAATATTAATTGATTTCTGTAAAATTTATTTCCTTGATTATTTATGCTAATGATGAATCTCGTATTCATCATGCTAAAAGCCAATTATTAAAACCCCTGTCTTAAATAAACCAATAAAATCATCTTTAATAATCTATTTTTATCATGTACCATATTGTGTATAAATTACCATTAATTTATTATATTTAATTCCCCTCATTTTTCTGTATCTATTTTATTACTCCAAAAACCCCTAAATATTAGGTAGATAACTTGTCTATAAATCACTGACCCTTAAAAAGATAAAAAATACAAAAAAATCTCAAAACCGCAAACTTGGTGTTTTTAACCCCTTAAACATAACCCCCAAAAATAGCTTTTGTACAGATGACCTCTTTTGGCTTTTTGGCCACCATGAAAGTTGTAGATCTCATCGAGATGAGCAACTTTTATGTTTTGACTTTTTCCAAATTCGGCCTCTAACTATTTCTTTTCTAATTTTCTTTGTATTTTTATCTGAATTTTCTCATTGGGCCACGTGGCGCTCTCTGGAGCCGCCACATGGCCCGCTTCAGCTCACGCCACCTGGCGCCCTTCCTGGACCGTTGGATCGGCTCCGCTTCACCTCCATCCCCGCCGTCCAACCCCGCCTCGTTCACAGCCGTCGGAGATGATCTTCAGATCAGATCTCAACCGCAAACTAGCGCCTAAACCACAACCCTCCGATCGACCTCTCATCCAACGTACCTCCTCGCGCCACGTCTTCTCTCCTCCACAGCCACCCGATTCCTCTGTCATCCTACGGTTGACAAGGCTCCATGTCACCCTTCAATCTCCACCCTACGATCTTTACCTTCGATCCATCTAAACCGCTCATCGTCACCTAAATCCCAACCGTAGGATCAGATCTCTAGATCTGATCCTCGCCGACCTCTCACGCTCGCATCCTAGCCGTTGGATCTCTAGATCCAACGGCCAGGAAGTCGTCTTCCACCTTGCGAAACCCCCTCGCCCAGGCGTTACGCCTCGTCGAACCTCCTTGCCCTTCCTTTTTTGGCCAGCGTTTCAGCCACCTCCCCCACCACCTAACGGCCGCCCCACGTAGCTCTATCCCCCGTCTTCCTCGCGCTCACTTCAATTCCCCTCGCCATTACTCCATCACCCTGAAAACCTCCTTCGAAACCGTCTCCATCACCACCTGCACGCCTCCACCTCCGCCTTTAAATAGTCGCCCTCATCCTCCATCAACGATCATCCACCATCTACGGGGCTCCGCCCTAGCTTCCTCCGCCCTCCGGTGACAACAGAGGGCGGTTTCGTCGAGGCGACAATGGCCGGACACCCCAGGTGTGATCCATGGTCTTCATGATCATGTCGCGAGCCGCCTGGCATCGCCGAGCTCCGAGGAACCGGCTGTCCTCGCCGGGCGACGACCCGAGCGCCTCCAAGGCGCTCAGCCCAAGCCACATCCTCCACCACAGTCACACTCCGATCTGGTACCCCAACCCTTATTTTCCCTTCACTTCTCGCAATTATCTCACCATACCCGAGGACCCCCACCACCGCTTAACCATCCGATGAGCTCCGCCAGACCACCCTCATCTTCGCCCCATCTCCTCCTTCCTCCAGAACCCCCTCGCACCTCGACCCCACTCCTTCGCCGTCACGGCGGAGGATTCACCTGAGCCACCACATTCTCCACCTCGTCGGCTCCCATCTCGCTCACTCACTTCGCACGTCACTCGCACGAGCTTCAGCTTTGACTAACAATGCAGGTACCCTCAATGGCCGAAGTTCGCGTCGGTGCTCTTTCAAGCTTCGATCCTCCGGCATAGCTCCACCGATTGCCTATGCCAACCAGCTCCGAAGCATCGCCGCAGCACCAGCTTCTTTGCGAGGTCCCCATCTTGCTTCTCCGATAATCAGGGGACCTCGCGGAGCTCGGAGGAGTCCACAGGGGTTTGCCGGAGCGCAACCTCCTCCGATGGGCCACGACGGAGGACGACGTACAGGTACCGTCCGATCATCTGGATCGGACGGTGAAGATATCGACACGTGGCGAAGACCCGAGCCTCAGCCCGCACCAGCAGGCTCGGGTGGTCCAAGCCCAGATCCAAACCTCCAGAACTAGGCCACGTGTCCCGAGCCACAGGGCTGACCCGAGCCTAGCCCCTCACGTGCAGCGCACGTGAGGTGTTGGGAAAATTGCACGAAGAACCCGTCGATTTTTGAGAATTGCATTTTGGTCCCCATGTACGTGGCTCATGTGCGTGCCTGGGTAATTTACAGGGAGGCCCTCGAAGTTTTCTAAAATTACAATTATGCCTCTGCGTGCAAATGGACAAATTGCAACTGGGCCCAGGCAGTTTTCTTTATTTGCATTTAGGTCTCTCCAGGGACCTAAATGCAATATTTATCCCTTTGTTTTATTGCATTTTTTTACCATTATGCCCTTGCACTGTTTTTAGCATAACTTGAGCATCGTAGGTCCAAATTGCATGATTTTAGTGTCGTTTTGATCCTTGTGTTGTCCTCTACATTTTAGCATGCTTATTTGTCTCATTTGACACTGTTTTAATTTAAGTGATTTTTTTATGTGAAAAATGGGACCATGCTCTACTTGTCTTGCTTGATTTGATGATCGATTTTTAATGATGTGTTCAAATTGACTCTAATTTCATTCTGTATTGCGTTGCTCACATTTTAGGGTATAATTGTAGGTTTTTAATTGGCATATTTGTTCTTTTGCATATTTGTTCATGCATCATCTCCTTAACTTGCATAAAAATATCTAAAAAAATGCATACAATATAGCATCACTTTGCATTACCGCATAAATTGCATGTGGACCTGAAATTGAGATTAAATCACATTGAGCGTCATGAATCAAAATTCAATAGCTGAATTAGGCAGCCGTGTCCCTGTGTTCGACCTTGGTACACTTGCCAAGTATAAATATTCCACAACATTCAAAGTCTGTGGTTTTTGCTGAACCAAATTCGCCTCCTACAACATAATTCCACATTATTATAGAGGCGAATTTGACGTTCATCAAATGGCGTCGTTGCCGGGGATACGGCTTTGCTTAATTTTTGGATTTTGATTTTTTTTATTTATTTCAAAAAAAATGTTTAGGTCCTCATTTCATGCATCATTTGTTTGCATATCATTTGCTGATTTAATGCCTCAGGTTTTCTAACGTCTATCTTTTGTGGCAGGGCCCATGGTGATCGAGGACGCTTGATCCTCATGGAGGCGTGAAGTCGAGAACTTCCGCTGAAGAGGCCGCAAAAGAACCTGTGAAGGATTTGGGAGATTGTAGCAGTCAAAATTGCATTGCATTTTGTAAAAAAAAAATAGATAACTTGCATCTGCATATTTATTTTCAGTCCTGCATATTGTACACAAAAAAATAATCCCCCCCCACACACACATACACCTACACTGCACATGCACATACTCAACCCCACCCTCCCCCTGTATATTTCATTCACTCTCTCTCTCTCTCTCTGTGTGTGTGTGTGTATCTATTCTTCACGAACCCCCTCTCCCTCACCCTTGTACCATAGACATCCCCTCTAACACAGACCTTACTTTGGCTAATTGTAGCCTAAGTATAGGGGGGACCTGCCTATTCATCCCGCCCTCGTTCTGTCTTCTTGTGCTTAGGCCGATTTTGGCCTAAGTATAGGGGGACCCTCCTCCTCAGTTCCGCTGTATCACCCTGTACTTGAACCGAGCCTTGGCTTCATGGCACTTGTGCTATGAGGACATAGCAAATTTTAAGTATAGGGGGGTATACCGTATATTACTGTATATTACTTTAGCCTTAGCTCGCGTTTTTAAAACTTTTTAAAATTTTATTTTTCGGGCTGGGTTTTGGTAAACTAGTGAACTGAGTAAAAACCTGTAAAAATTAAAAATTGAGGGATTGATTTTTGTAAATATTCCTGTATTAAAAAATTTTGAAAAATTAAAAAAAAATCTTTCTTGGAGGTTGACTCTGACTACTAGGTTTAGTAGGCATTTTCAGTGAGGGAACCTCGGTCTCCCTTAGCAGAGTGGGTGGTTTAGAGGACATCGCATACGGCCCCGTCCTCAAGTAACACGGGCCTCGGCCCATACTTACACCCATACTGGCTGAATGTGTATACTTTTATTTGAGCCTGGGCCAGTCATTGTCTCTCCGAGGAATTTAAAAAAAAAACTAAAACCCATACAAATTTGCAAAAACCAAAAATCACACAAAAATCACTATCCCAAGGAGCTGGTGTATTCCCGACACAATCACACTCACACAAGGCTTGAGGATTTTGAGGACACTGGATCTCTGTGATCTTGAGAGTCTGAGTTAACATGCCTTAGTCATTAGGGTTTTTCATGACTTAAATATCCACACTCCTCTGGTTTGAAAGATTTGAGTGCTATATTGCACTCTTCATCTCTACTTTCAAGAAAATATGACCAGTACAGTCACTTCCACAACTGCATGATTGATGAGCTGAGGTGAGATATCACTTAAGGAACTAGGACCATAGATTTGAGTTTAGACCCGATCTAATGATATTCGAGGATGGGATAAAGTTAATGAAGGCTTCAGAAAACTTGAGTGTCAGCAAAAACCCTAGCCAGTATGTGAACAAGATTCATATGTTATCTCTTTGATATTTACCTATGTGCCAGGGTGTGATGAAATTTAAAGGAACTTGTTGATCAGTGTGCGCCAATCTCTTGGTAAAAGCAGTGGAGCTAGCCAACAAAAGAAATGAAATGTCAAAGAGAAGCTCTAAATCCAAAGTCAAATTCCAAATGAGCTTCCACCAATGACGAGCGCTCCCAAATATTTTCAAAGTGTCCACTTGGACCAAGCGCTAAATAGGACCAAGGAGTCGGGCTGACACCACAAAAAGGGCCCTGCATCGTAAGCGATACAAGTCTGGGTGTCGAAGGTATCTTAGATACTCAGAAAAGACACACCCCGGTGTATTCCCAGAAAAACAAGTGCAGACGACTCCAACTCTCTTGACGGACACATTGATCAACAAAATAAAAATATACATGTGTTGAGTAAAAGGCACTCGAGAGGCCCCTTATTCCAATGTGAGGGTGAGAAAATTAGACACAATCCCAGTACCTCCATCATCTGGCCCTCCATCTACATTTTCAAGTCTGACAAACTAATGAGACGGTGGACTGAAGCAAGAGTAGACTTATTCCCTAGTATTGAGGATTAGGTCTGGAGGAGAGTCTTTGGGACTGGAACTTTGAGTGATGCATCGACTCAGCTCTCATGGAATGTAGTACACTAAATATCATATCCTTATATTATATGTACAAAAAGAGATTCTGATAATCAGAGAAGTTGGGGTCCTTCTGACTAAGGCTTGGATAAACCCGGAATTTTAGGATCACTTAGGTCAAGGGTCTTCGAAAGATCAAGCCTTGTAAATTTTCACGCGCACTGTCAGGAATTAATCCTACTCCTTCGTTCTTTAGATGCTCGAGGACGAGCATGGTTTAAGTATAGGGGTATGATGAATCTCGTATTCATCATGTTAAAAGTCACTTATTAAAACCCATGTCTTAAATAAACCAATAAAATCACCTTTAATAATCTATTTTTATCTGTACCATATTGTGTATAAATTACCATTAATTTATTGTATTTAATTCCCCTCATTTTTCTGTATCTATTTTATTACTCCAAAAACCCCTAAAAATTAGGTAGATAACTTGTCTATAAATCACTGACCCTTGAAAAGATAAAAAAATACAAAAAAATCTCAAAACCGCAAACTTGGTGTTTTTATCCCCTTCAAATACCCCCCAAAAATAGCTTTGGTACAGGTGACCTCTTTTGGCTTTTTGGCCAACATGAAAGTTGTAGATCTCATCGAGATGAGCAACTTTCATGTTTTGACTTTTTCCAAATTCAGCCTCTAACTATTTCTTTTCTAATTTTCTTTGTATTTTTATCTGAATTTTCTCATTGGGCCACGTGGCGCTCTCTGGAGCCGCCACGTGGCCCGCTTCAGCTCACGCCACCTGGCGCCCTTCCTGGACCGTTGGATCGGCTCCGCTTCACCTCCATCCCCGCCTCGTTCACAACCGTCGGATCTGATCTTCAGATCAGATCTCAACCGCAAACTAGCGCCTAAACCACAACCCTCCGATCGACCTCTCATCCAACGTACCTCCTCGCGCCACGTCTTCTCTCCTCCACAGCCACCCGATTCCTCTGTCATCCTACGGTTGACAAGGCTCCACGTCACCCTTCAATCTCCACCCTACGATCTTTACCTTCGATCCATCTAAACCGCTCATCGTCACCTAAATCCCAACCGTAGGATCAGATCTCTAGATCTGATCCTCGCCGACCTCTCGCGCCCGCATCCTAGCCATTGGATCGCTAGATCCAACGGCCAGGAAGTCGTCTTCCACCTTGCGAAACCCCCTCGCCCATGCGTTACGCCTCGTCGAACCTCCTCGCCCTTCCTTTTTTGGCCAGCGTTTCAGCCACCTTCCCCACCACCTAACGGCCGCCCCACGTAGCTCTATCCCCCGTCTTCCTCGCGCTCACTTCAATTCCCCTCGCCATTACTCCATCACCCTGAAAACCTCCTTCGAAACCGTCCCCATCACCACCTATACGCCTCCACCTCCGCCTTTAAATAGTCACCCTCGTCCTCCATCAACGATCATCCACCATCTACAGGGCTCCGCCCTAGCTTCCTCCGCCCTCCGATGACAGCGGAGGGCAGTTTCGTCGAGGCGACAATGGCCGGACACCCCAAGTGTGATCCATGGTCTTCATGATCATGTCGCGAGCCGCCTGGCGTCGCCGAGCTCCGAGGAACCGGTTGTCCTCGCCGGGCGACGACCCGCGCACCTCCAAGGCGCTCAGCCCAAGCCACATCCTCCACCACAGTCACACTCCGATCTGGTACCCCAACCCTTATTTTCCCTTCACTTCTCGCAATTATCTCACCATACCTGAGGACCCCCACCACCGCTTAACCATCCGATGAGCTCCGCCAGACCACCCTCATCTTCGCCCCATCTCCTCCTTCCTCCAGAACCCCCTCGCTCCTCGACCCCACTCCTTCGCCGTCACGGCGGAGGATTCACCTGAGCCACCACATTCTCCACCTCGTCGGCTCCCATCTCGCTCACTCACTTCGCACGTCACTTGCACGAGCTTCAGCTTTGACTAACAAGTGCAGGAACCCTCAATGGCCGAAGTTCGCATCGGAGCTTCTTCATGCTTCGATCCTCCGGCGTAGCTCCACTGATTGCCTACGCCAACCAGCTCCGGAGCATCGCCGCAGCACCAGCTTCTTCGCGAGGTCCCCATCTTGCTTCTTCGATAATCAGGGGACCTCGCGGAGCTCGGAGGAGTCCACAGGGGTTCGCCGAAGCGCAACCTCCTCTGGTGGGCCACGACAGAGGATGACGTACAGGTACCGTCCGATCATCTAGATCGGACGGTGAAGATATCGACACGTGGCGAAGACCCGAGCCTCAGCCCGCACCAGCAGGCTCGGGTGGTCCAAGCCCAGATCCAAACCTCCAGAACTAGGCCACGTGTCCCGAGCCACAGGGTTGACCCGAGCCTAGCCCCTCACGTGTGAGGTGCTGGGAAAATTGCACGAAGAACCCAGCGATTTTTGAGAATTGCATTTTGGTCCCCAAGCACATGCCTCACGTGCGTGCCTGGGTAATTTACAGGGAGGCCCTCGAAGTTTTCTAAAATTACAATTATGCCCCTACACGCAAATGGAAAAATTGCAACTGGGCCCAGGCGGTTTTCTTTATCCAGGGACCTAAATGCAATATTTATCCCTTTGTTTTATTGCATTTTTTTACCATTATGCCCTTGCACTGTTTTTAGCATAACTTGAGCATTGTAGGTCCAAATTGCATGATTTTAGTGTCGTTTTGATCCTTGTGTTGTCCTCTACATTTTAGCATGCTTATTTGTCTCATTTGACACTGTTTTAATTTAAGTGATTTTTTTATGTGAAAAATAGGACCATGCTCTACTTGTCTTGCTTGATTTGATGATCGATTTTTAATGATGTGTTCAAATTGACTCTAATTTCATTCTGTATTGCGTTGCTCACATTTTAGGGTATAATTATAGGTTTTTAATTGGCATATTTGTTCTTTTGCATATTTGTTCATGCATCATCTCCTTAACTTGCATAAAAATATCTAAAAAAATGCATACATCATAGCATCACTTTGCATTACTGCATGAATTGCATGTGAACCTGAAATTGAGATTAAATCACATTGAGCGTCATGAATCAAAATTCAATAGCTGAATTAGGCAGCCGTGTCCCTGTGTTCGACCTTGGTACACTTGCCAAGTATAAATTTTCCACAGCATTCAAAGTCTGTGGTTTTTGCTGAACCAAATTCGCCTCCTGTACTACAGCATAATTCCACATTATTATAGAGGTGAATTTGACGTTCGTCAGCTAATGCCAATTTTTCTTGCAACTTTGATGCGAGGGCCCGCCACGCGAGGATGATTTCCTAGGAGGTCGATGCAGCCGCGCATGGAGGAGGTTGGTCATCTCTCTCTCTCTCTTTGAACAGCTGGAGAGAGCACCAAGGAAGCAGGAGGAGGGATTAGCTTAGAAAAAATTTGTAATTTTATGGTGAGAGAGAGAGAGAGAGATATTTCGGCATGTAATATAATTTGGCCTCTACTCTTCACAACGAGATCCAGTACCCGGGTGTCAGTTCACTTGGAGGCCTCGTCACAGTTTTCTGTGTTTTATTGACTTGTTTTATTTTGTTTTCCGCTGCTTTGAGTTTTCTGCCTTATTTCACTTTGTTTCGTATGCATGGAGTCCCTAGATATAGGCTGCTTGACTCGGTAACTAGGTCCACATATTAATAAGAATGCATGCTCCTATAGTCTTCTACATATGGATTTAGTCAAATGAATAATGCTAGTAACTCAGATCTGAGACTGCGTGCCGCTAGAGGTCATATACAACACATGTAGTACCCATTGTGGCGGGAACCGATCGGCATCAGAGACCGGACCTTGGTCTCATTTCTGAATAACTAGCATTTGGTTCTTCATGATTAATAGCAGCTATTGTTTAGAGTGATTTTGTCGATTGCATACCGCCATGTAGATAGGTTTAAAAAATTCTATTTTGCATACGGCATGGAGAGAGCTAGGATGCACTGTAAGTCTTTTAACTCAGCATGCATCATTAGGTTCAATGGTGAGATTTCCATCATTGAACCGACTTGCACAGCTTTTTCGCTATCTCCCTCTGATTTTGAGCACCTAGACTTACAAAAACGTTAGGCGCGGGTATGAAAACAGACTCAAAAAAAAGTGAAAACAAAGAACTAAAACAAGAGGACTGCTAAATAAACTTAGACCTTAATTAAAATATGTAATGGATCATCATTGTACTGGGTTCATAAAGCCCTCATTGTTTTCAGGTACCTTCGGAGGGGACCAAAATCCCTCCCTTGAGCGAGGCACGTCCCATAAGGAATAGAGCCCAAATCCCTGTCTGTAACTGCCTTGTGTATCGCCTGGATTTCTGAGGTAATGATGCTTCTATCGTACGTGACTGAGTAGGGCCTTGTCAACAATGGGCTTCCTACCTTGTGTGGAACATCGACATGGTCTGGAGTACTGAGCATAGGCCACGCCTTCACGGCGGTGTCTGTCTCATCGGTTTGCATCCGAGTAGGTTCTTGCACACTCATGGGTGATTCTGTTCCGAGCAAAAACCGAAGTATTAGTTTTGCCTATCGGCTTCCTCCCTCTATATATTTGGCTGAGTAGGGATCCATGAAGGGTTACAAGGACCTCAAAAAGTGCAGACTACATGTTACAAAGGAGGAGGACAAGTACGTGATACTTTTCTGGTAGTACTCTCTCTTCTATAGGGTTAGCGTGCTAAGGACTTATTACAAGATATGCCTGAAATAACAACTCTAAAACTGAAAAGATAATAAGTAGCCGAACATTCACGGCTTCACATGGCGTGAGTTGGTGAACCTAATTTTGTATTGCGTTTGTATGGATCTAAAATAAGGTTCAAAGATCAAGTCTCGCAAACTTGCGCAAAATTTGTTGTGTCTCTCTCTTTGACCCCCGCTCAGTTCGAGCCTTTCTACTATTTTGCACTCCATTTTATTCCTCGTTGACCACCGTATCCTTCTTCCAACATCTACTCATCTCTTGCTTCGCGAGGGCGATCCATGGATGGTTTAGTCAGGATCCCGCTGACACCTACATCGATTCCATGGACTCGACCTCGCCAATAATTCGAGGCGATTCCCGAGAACCCAATTCGGACCTTACGGGTCGATCTCCAGACTCCTCATCTTCTACCCTTCTTCTTGACCACCCAATAAATCGGGACCACTTTTGTCCCACTTTTGCCGTTGTGAATGGAAGTCGAATACAGTCAATATCCTTTTTTTCATTCACAACACTCTGGAATTGACCTTGATTCTAGATTCATCTTGGCGGCTGGAATTCAGTTGCAAGTTGTCTAATGGGGATTCTCTCGTTCTGCAGATAGAAGACAAATCAAGCCCTGGATTCTAATCCGGAATTCATCTCCTCAGACTCATCACCTGAGATGGCTCCTCAAGGAAAGGGCAAGGGTCAGCAGCCACCTCAGCCAGAGCAAGGACAGATGCCTGATCAGAATCAGGTCAATGCACAGTTGTTGGCATCCATCCAAGCTATCCAACAGTATCTGATAGAGCAGGCCCTAGCACAGTGTGCATTCTAGGAGATGCTTAATGATGTGATGAACATACCTAAGGGAGGAGGAGGCAGACGAGGAGGTGGTGGTCCTCCTGATGACGAGGAAGAGCCAGAACAGGGGAGGTCCAAACCTATACTGAAGGAGACCTATAATCCTGGAGACAGCCAGATGACCGAGTGGATCCTCATTCCACCGGTGCATGCTCACTTTGAGCTGAAGCCCCAGTTTCTTGCTCTTCTTCCTTCTTTTCATGGAAACACCAGTGAAGAGCCTTATATCCAACTGCAGCAATTTTCATGCATCTGCCATAGTACTCACTACCCAAACATCCCCTTGGACATTGTCAAGATGATGGCATTCTCCTTCAGCCTGCAAGACAAGGCCCTCTACTGGGTCAACCATCTGGGGAAGGTTGTGACAACTTGGGAGGAACTAAAGTTCGCTTTGCCGCACATGTTTTACCCTCTCGATCGGCTCAACCAGATGCAAGTACGAATTAGCTTCTTTTCTCAGGGAGTGCACGAATCCATCCATGAAGCCTGGAAGAGATTCACTGATCTGTAGGAAAAGTGCCCTTACCATGAGATTCCGAAGACCAGCCTGGTCCAGCACTTCTTTGGGGGCATGAACATCGAAAGTCAAAGGCTCGTCGATGCAGCATGTGGGGGCTTGCATTTCAACAAAGATGAAGATGTAGTCTGGCAGATATTCGAGGAAATGAATGAAGGAGAGGCCGCCCTCTCTTCATCTAAGGCATACCAGAAGCAGCCCCAGATCCTCCAAAAACAAGTACACATGGCAGCGTCCCGCGAGGTGGAGAGAGATGAGAGCTCCAACCTTAGCATTATCGGAGGCCATCTCTCAAAGGTTGATATCATCGAGAAGCGATCACAGGACCTCGAGAAACTTGTTGTGATCGAAAAGAGGACACAAAACCTTGATAAACTGGATCAGATCACGAAGTAGTTGGAATTGCTGGTGGCACCATCAACTCTATCCAGCCGGCACCACCATCTGCAGATGCTACATCTGAGAAGAAGGACGATCTATCACTGTCACATCAGCCTCAGCCGAGCCAGCAGCCACCAGTAGCCGGCACCAGGGCCAGTCGCAGTAGCAGATGGTTGTGTACCAACCAGATTTCTCGTTAGCATCTGACCCAGCATTCCCACCACCACTCCTGATTCAAGAAGTCAATGGGGTTTGGAGTAATGATACACAGTCGGTCCATCCTACTGGACAACCTCAGGGCCAGCTTTCAGCCAGCCGGCAGTACCACCAACCTTAGGGTGGTCGATTTGGGCAGTACTCACAGCCGCCACCACAGTACCATCAGCCTCCTCAGTATGCCAATCATTGGAGGCAGAATCAACATTACCAACAGCCGCAGTACCATCAGCCACCGCCATTCCACCAGTATGCGGCTGCCCCACCTCAGCAATACCAGCAGTATCCTCGTCCCTCTTACCATCAATTTCAGCTTCCTGTCCCTCCGCAGCACCAGCATCAGTCATTGCATCAGCTCCCACACTCGCAGCAACAGCGTGGTCTGCACGTTGAATCTTCTGAGGCCACTCCTGTGAACCCGACCCTGGACTGCTTGGCCCAACTTGTCAAAGGGCTAGCAGATATGACCAGGAAGCTAGACGACCTGACTGCCACCAAGACCACCATCCCAGCTCAGGTCGAAGCTAACCCCAATAGCTTCAAAAAGAAGGAGCAAGTAGAACGTGATGTCCCACCTATGCCTGTAGAGTTAGAGAATTATAATATTGCTTTTTCTAATGATGTCACTCTCAGGAGCGGTAGGGCCTTGCCTCCGCCCGCCATCAAGAAAGGGTAGAATAAAGCTTCAGGTGAATCATCATCTTCTACATCAACCATGCCAACTACAGGGACGAGTGAGGAAGAAGAAGGAGGAGCCATTCCAGCAGTCGCCGACCACCATCTGCATCAACAAAAACAACAAAAAATCAGCAAAAATAAAAAGAACAAAAAGAAACTCATCGCCGAAGTGAAGTCGTGCCAGCTTTGGAGGAGCCGCCAGCATCAGCCGATCCCTCGCCAGCCGACGGAGCAGAGGCCCCACTTTTTGCTCGTCCACCAGCACCAGTACCTCAACTTCCCGCTTGTAATCCTTGTTGTAGTTCGGATGTACAATAATTTGTGGACGATGGTTTTGATGTAAATAAGAACTCTGATTTGGATTCCAGCAATGTAAATATTCCTTTTCCTGATGCAATAGAAAAATCCAAAAAAATGCAAAAAGAAAAAGTGCATTATCTGATCCTGGAGTTGTGGGCATACTTAGTAACTTAACTGTTAAGATTCCTTTAATGAAGGCCATAGAGTACATGCCAGCTGTGAATAAAGGTCTGAAAGAAACATGTACCAGCAAGCGTCAGCCAACAAGCAAGACTAGACGCAATCAGGTTGAGAAGCACGTTCTCACCACGGCCATCGTCGCAGCCATTAGTAACCTCCCACAGAAAAAGCAGGACAAGGGAGCACCTCTTATCAGTTGTGAGATTTTTGATCAGGTCTTCGAGCGCAATCTCCTTGACAGCGGGTCCTCCATCAACCTTTTGCCCTCATCACTAATGCAAGAATTTAGGCTAGGTCCGCTCAAGCAGACACGAATGATCCTTCAGTTCGTTGACCGATCCATCAAGCGACCTAGGGGTCTTTTGGAAGACGTTGTAGTGAATGTGCGGAAAATGCAATTTCCAATTGACTTTATAGTCCTTGATATGGACTCACATGCACCCTTACTCTAGACCCCTATCATCCTTGGTCGGCCATTCCTGTGCACCTCAGATGCCGTGGTTGATTACGGGTCTAGCAAGATCACCTTCAGCTCGGGAAGCAAGCAGATCACTATAGACATGATCAACGAGCCGAAAGTCATGACTGATGAGAGCCGTGCAGCACCAGAAGCGGACTGTGACTTCATCATAGAAATCAGAGACACACCACTTTCTTTGAACGACCTATGGACCCAAGAAATCCTCTCCCTAGAGGAGGACTTGGAAATCACGGTCGACACATACTCCGATGATACTTGGGAGATAGACTCTCAGTTGCTAATGCATCTCTTTGCAGAACATGATCTCAACAGCCCAAACATGATGAGCCAATTCACTCCAGCCCGAACATGATGAGCCTAGTGCAGAACCGTTCGGCACCTCACCAGGATCTCAACAGAAAACTGAGGAAAGTAGCTCTATCAAAGTTCATACAGTACATCCCATCACCAGTGCAGTTTCTGAAGTGACCGACAAGTTGGCCAGATCAGGACCAGAACTCAAGGCACTTCCTATGAGCCTGAAGTATGCTTTCCTTGCAGGTGAAGAAAACATGTATCCGATCATCATCAGCAGCAAGCTGAAACCGGAGCAAGAATCTCGACTCCTCGAGGTTCTAGAAAAGAACCGCAAGGCACTTGGTTGGCATGTATCAGATCTCCGAGGGATAAACCCGGCGTTGTGTTCACACCACATCTATCTGGAAGAAGAAGCTAAGCCGTCCCGCGAATTCCAAAGAAGGCTGAATCCAAACCTCCGGGACGTTGTCATGAAAGAAATCATGAAATGGTGTGATGCATGCTTCATTTATCCCATCTCCGATTCAAAATGGGTAAGCCCTTTGCATGTAGTGCCAAAGAAGTCGGGGCTTACCGTGGTTACAAATGTCAAAGGAGAGGAGATATCCACTCGGGTACCAACATCCTAGCAGGTGTGTGTTGACTACCGCCGTCACAATGCATCAATTAAGAAGGACCACTTCCCCTTGTCATTCATTGATCAAGTTGTAGAAAGACTAGCCGGTAAGGAGTTCTTCTGCTTCTTGGATGGGTACTCCGGGTACAACCAAGTGGCAATCGCCCCCGAGGACCAAGAGAAGACTACCTTCACTTGCTCGTTCGACACCTACGCTTTCAGGGGAATGCCCTTTGGATTGTGCAATGCACCTACAACATTCTAGAGATGCATGCTAGCAGTCTTCGCCAAAATGGTAGGCAATTTTCTTGAGGTGTTCATGGACGACTTCTCAGTCTATGGTCACAGTTTCGATTCTTGTCTTGATCACCTGGACAGAGTACTTCAGAAATGCCATGAAGTCAATTTAGTACTATCATGGGAAAAGAGCCACTTCATGGTCACAGAAGGGATTGTGCTGGGTCACGTCGTTTCCAAACGTGGCATGGAAGTCGACCCGGCAAAGGTGGATGCCATTGCCAATCTTGAGCCACCTCAGACATTGAAGAATGTGAGGTCATTCCTGGGGCATGTGGGATGTTACAGACGATTCATCGGAGATTTCAGCCGCATTGCCCGACCTCTTACAGAACTTTTGTGCAAGGAGACCGAGTTTAATGTCGATCATCAGGTTCTCCTTGCTTTCAATCAGTTGAAGGAGCTAATCACTCAAGCTCCAGTCCTACAGCCACCGGATTGGTCTCTCCCTTTCGAGATCATGACGGATACGTCAGACTTTGCAGTTAGGGATGTTCTAGGACAAAGGAAGGACAAAGCACCCTATGCCATTCATTATGCTAGCAAGACATTAGATGAAGCGCAAAGAAATTACACTGTGAAAGAAAAAAGAGTTGCTGATCATGGTGTTCACCCTGGAAAAGTTCAAATCCTATTTGCTTGGATTGAAAGTTACTATCTTCACCGACCACTCTGTTATCCGGTATTTACAGCAGAAGAAGGATGTCAAGCCCAGACTAATCAGATGGATCCTTCTCCTCCGGGAATTTGATTTGAAAATCAAGGACAAGCCTGGAGTTCAGAATGTGGTAGCAGATCATCTCTCCAGAATTGAGCAGCAAGAGCCTCCACTGAACAGTGCACCTATCACAAAAATCTTTCCCGATGAATCAATTTTGGTTGTGGATTCACTCCCTTGGTATGCTGATATTGTCAACTACCTCGTCTCGGGGGTAATACCATCGGATTTGACGAAAAATCAGAAGGATAAATTCTTGTCGACCATCCGTTTCTACCAATGGGAAGATTCCCTTTTATTCAGGGAAGGAGCAGATTGCATTTGGCGCAGGTGCATACCTCAAGAGGAGCATCACAGTGTCCCCGAGCACTGTCACTCGCTCGAATCTGGTGGACACCACTTTGGAGACAGGACAACAGTGAAAGTACTTCAGTATGGCTTCTGGTGGCCCACAATATTTAAGGATGCAGTAGCAATTGTCAAACGATGCATTGACTGTTAGAGATTGAAGGGCACACTCACATTAAAAGACTCGATGCATATAAAGATCATTCAGATAGCAGACGCTTTCGATGCGTGGGGCATCGATTTCATGGGGCATTTCCCTAACAGTCAGGGATATGAGCACATCCTTCTCGCTGTTGATTACGTGAGTCGCTGGGTTGAAGCTATCCCTGTCGAGCCGCAGACAGCCGGATGGTGTGTCGATTCTTACGAGAAAATATCATTTCGCGGATCGGGATTTTGAAGATTCTCATATAAGATGGGGTAGCCACTTCGTAAACAAAGAGGTCAAGAAATTAACGAAGAAGTATGGCATCGACCACCGAGTCGCATCTCCTTATCATCCCCAGACCAATGGCATGGCAGAATTGTCAAACAGAGAAATCAAAACGATCCTTCAGAAACTTGTGAGGCTGGATAGAAAGAATTGGTCCCAACTCTTGGACTCAGTCCTCTGGGCATACAGAACTGCCTACAAGTTTCCCTTGGGCATGTCGCCTTATCGTCTTATGTATGGGAAGCCATGTCATCTACCCGTAGAACTAATTCACAAATCTTTATGGGCAATTAATATGTGCAACATGGACTCACTGAAAAGTGATCAGAAAAGGAAAGATGATTTGAATAGACTCCTGGAATTTTGAGACTATGCATACGATAACACACTGATGTACAAGGAGAAGGTGAAACACTGGCATGACCGGCACATCAGACGAAAGACATTCGAAGTTGGGCAGAAAGTGTGGTTATTTGATGCAAAGTTGAAGATATTCCCGATCAAATTAAAGAGCAAATGGATAGGGCCATTCAAGGTTCGCGAAGTGCATGTCAATGGAAGTGTTGACATATTAGAATTGTCTCCTGACGCACCGCCATTCGTCGTCAATGGTCAACTATTGAAGCCTTACCTTGAGCATGATACTTTCTTGACCGTTGTCGACTCGATTCAGGTTTTGAGCTGTGAAGACACATCCACAACACCAGCAGCATCAAAAGATTCAGATAATGCACCTCAAAAACTTTTTCTCTGATTTCTTCTTTTCTTCTTTTCCTTCTCTACTTTCTTTTTCACCAAAAAGGTGTCGCCCCTTTTTGTCAGTTGTTTATACTTAGGACGTATCTTACCCTAAGTATAGGGGGGTGTGCACCCCGAGTCCCTTTCTTCTTTGATCTTCTCCGTTGTCTCTTCTTGACTATCCATAGGGATATCTTATCCTAAGTATAGGGGGAGACAACGATCTGTCTATTCTCATTCTTGACCATCCCTGCCTTGTGTACATCCTGCTATACTTAGGATTATTTGATCCTAAGTATAGGGGGGACGGTCAACTTCTTGTTCATTTATTTATCTCCTTATTCCTTCATTCTTTCGACTTTTCTATACTCAGTCCGAGTTATGTCTCCTCTTTTTCTTTTTGATCTATGAGGACATAGCTTGAGCTAAGTATAGGGGGGTCGTATATACTATGTATATACTTTAAGCCATAACTCGTACTTTCGTACTTTAAATAATACCTATGGTTAAAAATAGTGTTAAACTATTCATAATATGCTAATAAAATATGGTTGTAGCTCCTCAGACGCTTTTTGTACATACTGATTAATAAATCAGGCTAAAATACTTTTTGCAAAATGTTTAAAAAATGGTTTGAAACTCTTTGTGAAAAATATTTTGAAAACTGTTTGAAAAATATTTTGTAAAAAATATTCGAACTTTGTAAATATTTTTGCTTGCAAAAAGTTATTTTCTTTGAGTGAAATAAAAATGTTTGGAAAGTGATTTACAAATGGTTGGAAAAATGGTTGTAAAATTATTTTGAAAAAATCTTATCTATACTGTTTGAAAAACCTTTGCAAAATGATTTTCAAATGTGTGTAAATTTCTGTAAAAATTATTTGTGAAAATTATGTTGGACTATGATTTTTCAAAATTTTTTGCAAAATGATTTTCAAATAAGTCTGAGGAGTGTACACACTATACTAAAACTTTCTCATGAAAGTACAAAAATAAGAAATAATCCCGGGTAAAACCCTGTAAGAACTAAAATCTTTTTATACATAAAATATATTTCCATTCTTTTACTATATATTGGTTAATAAATCAGGTGAAAATTATTTTTGCAAAATGATTTGAAAAATGGTGTGACCCGTTTGGAAAACTTTTTGTGAAATATTTTCAACCTTTGTAAAAATGTTTTGAATTGTAAAAATTCTTTTCTTTATGAGAAATAAAATATTGAAAATCTATTTGCAAATGGTTTGAAAAATGTTTTGTAAAAATTATTTTGAAATATATATATATATATAATTTGAAAAATCTTTACAAAATGGCTTTCAAATGTTTGTAAAGGTTTGCAAAAATTATTTTGTACTAGAATTTTCAAAAATTTGCTTTCAAATAAATTTGAGGAATAACGACATCATTAAAAACATAAGTAAATAAATTTTTTTCTCAATTGGGTGCATGTCCCTAAATAAGTCACTTTGTTAAAACCTGTACATTCTTTGAAATTATTGAGGCTTGTAAATAAATAAAACGAAGCATACCCGTGTAAATAGCTGTAAATATTTTATACTTTGTGTGCTTAAATTCTTTTTATTTGCAAAAATTCTTATTGTAAAAAGATTCTTCGATTTTTAAATTCTTTGTGAAAAATTGCATCAATCATTGTGCATAGTATTTGCATATCATGCATCAATCATTGTGCATAGCAATTGCATATCACTAACCCGAGGGGCACAAGTGATAAAATAGCAAGAAGTGAGGGGCACAACTGATATTACCAAAAAGACAGGGGCATAACTGATATTGCGATATCCCGGAGGGGCACAAGTGATAAAATCCCTATTCTTTTTGAGTGAGCTTGATGATTGAACTAGTCCAATAAAGTCTAAGACTGGAGCTTGGTTGGACCTTACTGCACCTAATTGCAGTGGAACCTTATGGGAACTAGGTTTGGGGTACTCCAGGTCAAATAGGACTTAATTCTTTCAGACTCAGGGCTGGGTTCAAGTCACTAAACTGACTAAATAGAACTTTTCGAGACGCACGCATGACTCTTGCCGACCGTGACCTAACTTGGACACTTGTACCTTTCACTCGGCTTAACTCAGTTGGAGTGGTGAGGGGGTTGGATTCGCCAGTCCAAGACGCACACGAGTGGAAACATTCATCCTCGTCTAGGGAGGGAAGTTCACCCCACCCGGTCTAGTTTCGATGAAGTCTAAAGATAGGAGATTGTGGGTTGCAATAAAGCTTCAAAAAAGGGACAGTCTTCTGGCTCAAGAGGAAAAACTCCTTATGTAAATGCTGATGTGAATAGTATGTTTGAAAAAAACTCCAAAAAAGTGGACAGGCTTGAAAATAAAAATAAAATGCCTATCGGAGTATGTATATGTTGTATAGAAAAATAAGCATAGAAAAATAAGCAAGTTTGAGCATCAAAGTTATACCATGTGAGCTTGCAGCTGGATGACTTGACTACACTGGTCTTGCATCCCAAGATAGGTAGCTACACGGGCTACCGTCCATTCTTTTCTCCACCTCCTCCTCTTGAGTTGGATGTCACTTGAACTTAGAAGGGAATACCCCGTTCCTTGAGGGCAAAGGGCTGGATTGGGGAATCATTGGGTTGTCATTCTGGAGAAGTTAGTCTCTTTGTCATTTCAGTTGGGGAGAACCACCATCACTTACACCGTACAAGTCAGCTTCATAGTCATAAGAGTTTGCGTATGATGTAGGATAGTTCTGACCTGGCTATTGAGGTGGGTTGAACCGAGTTCTAGGACTCTCGAAAGCTGTTGTATTTTAAATTTGGTTCCCATTCAGGTTCCACACACATTCACACATCAAGGTCTAACCAGAGCCCCAAACTCTACTTTTGTAAGGGCAAATGTTGCAACTGAAAGCAATTCTCTTCACTCTATCTTTTTCTTTCTCCTTTTCTTTCCTTCTTATTTTTTCATTCTTTTTGTACTTATTGCATAAGTATTTGCTAGGGACTAGCAAAGGCAAGTATGGGGGGTGATGAATCCCCATTTCATCACATTTATTTTATCATTTTGGCCTTAAAAACCCTAGCAATTGCATGTAAATAACCTCAATTTGCACATAATAGCATCCATTATTTATTGTATTATTTGTATATAAAATAAGGTTTTTAATGCCAAAATTGTAGAATAAAGAGAAGAAAAGAAAAAAAAGAATAAAATAGTGAAAATATTTTATGACCTTAACCCCGAGACCAAGTCCAGAATGGAATTGGTCGACAAGGAATAAAGTAGGGGGAGATAAAGGCCAAAAATACAATAAAGACCTCATTTATTTATTCACTAATTATGCATTCTTAACACCTATTTTATTATTTATTATTTGTTCACCAAATAAAGAAGCTTTGTACATGAAAGTTGTAGATAATAATGTAAATAAAAATACAAAATTGAGTTTGTACAAAAATAATACATCGTGTTCATTTTATACCTAGAATAAAAAGGCAAAAACCAAACTTCACAGACCCACATCTTTCAAATAAAAACTCAAAACATAGCAAATCACTCTAATTATATATAACTTTTCACAAGCTATTTAATGGTGGTGGTTTTATATTTTTTGGAATTACTGGGTAGAAGTTAGGTTTTGGACCCCTATTGTACGTAATACATATTAAAATATTCAATTTATTCATTATCTATTATTTTGCAAAATTCATATTTTTAAATATTATTTATAACCCATGTGCATATTAGAATTAGAATAAAATCGAAAAGAAAAGGGAAAATGAAACAAGTTTATATAAACTACATAGACAAAAGACCTAGGCTTCTATATGTATATAAATAAAAGGGAATATATTCTTTTATTCTTTAATATTTTTCTAATATTGTAAATATTATACACATTCTATAAAAAATACAAAACTAAAATAAAACTCATTAAAATACATTAAAATAAAATCATATATATATATAAAACATAGGTAAAATACCTACGAATGTACCTATATAATATACATTTCTATTTATTTAAGTGTACAAATAGCATCATAAAAATAAAACAAAAATATATTCATACTCACAAAAATAAGTTATATATATAAAATAATAGAATAAAATAATAAAATAATATACACAAAATAAAAAAAAATTGCACAAAACACAGGTAAATATACCTATAAATAAGCCACTAAAAATAAACTTGCTATAAAATACATCAAAAAAATAAATAAAAATCATAATTACATAAAATAATAAACATTTTTTATTTTATACTCAAAAAATAATAAAATAATTTACTATTTTTTATTAATTATTCTTTAATAAAACTACTTGTTTTGTCCTGTAGCGACCCAGGTGGACCAATCCCCGCGCGTCAACTATTGATCGCGGTCAACTCCTCTGTCCCCAGCCGCCTGGCGTGACAGATGTCCATCAGGCTGTCTTCTCCCATTTCCCCCTTCCGAACACTTGATTATATCCCTTCGATTCCTTCACGAAATACCTTCGTCTATCATCCCTCAATCACGCCACCTACTCGGATTGCCCAGAAACCCAATCGATTCTTTGATTAACCTTGGTCAATAAGGGTGCACCACCATATCTATAAATAAAAGCCCATGCCTTCCTCCGCAAATTTGGTCAACCTTAGCCCTTCTTCTACTATAGCCTTCGGTCCAGATAGATTCCTTGTGACAGGGGGAAGCCCCTGGAGGCTTACACCGGTTGGAGAAGGTGGGGGTTGCACCCACGGTGGCGCTCCGGCGAAGGCTTGCTCCCTGGTGTTCCACCAAGTATAAGAGATGCTTTTCTTGCTTGTTTAGCTAGGTTTTCATTCCACATTTCATTTACGTACGTAGTTTAGCGATTAGCGTAGTGGTTAGCTTAAGTTTAGTTAAATCGAGGAGCTCCGGCGAACGATTCCATCGCGAACCATCGGTGTTCCGACCCCCTTTTCATCCCCATTTCATGCCCTCTCGCATTCTCCATCTCCCGATCACCTCAGATCAACCAGGACCCTCTAGGTTATGCGAATCGAGGCTCACCTCCGTCGCCTCGTCGGAGCCTCGTCGCCCATCTCATTTCCATAGGGTATCAGCTTCAAATCTCGATCGAGGCCGAAGCCCTCAAGCCGCTCGTTCTTTCTGTGCAGGTTTGGTGACCAAAGGAGCCCTTCTGGGGTCATATGGACCTGGCATGAGGTTCCTGGAGGTCCCCTTCTTCTCCGAGCTCGCCTGACCTTTTTGGACCTTTAGGAGCCAAGCTAAAGATGTCCACCGACGAGGGAGGCTTCCAAGAAGGCGTCGAGACCCTTGGCGACGACGGAGGTGGCCGAAGGAGCGCAGTACGACTGATCCAAGCTCGCCTCAGGCGAGCTTCTTCCCAGTTCATCCAGCCTAGTCCAGAGCCGTCCGATCAAATGGGAGCCTCCAGATGCATTAGGAGCAGCCCGATGAAGCCACGCTTTGACCGTTGGATCCCCCTCGTGGATCCAATCATGTCCGCTCATCGACGAACCGTCATCGGCACGCGAGGGGACGCCACGTGTCAAGTGGATCACATCCAGCCGTCCGCCAATGCGCACATTTAGGGGTAAAATGTACCTATACCCTTGTCATTTTTGTATTTATTATTTTAATCCTGTAAATTGAATATAGCGTTTAAAATAAAGTGGAAATTTTGTAAAAAGACCCCCGAACTTTTGTTATTGCAAACAAGTCCATTCCATGTCACCTCACGTGAGGTGGGAAAATTGCAGGGATACCCCTACAGTTTTATGTATTTTGAAAAAGTTCAATAAAATGAAATTTACTTGTTATATTTTTGTGAAATTTGTACACAAGCCCCTAAACTTTGAATATTGCATTATGGTCCCTGCCAGTTGTAGTCACGTGTCATCCCACGTGGTGGGTTATTTGCATATGAACCCTGGTAAGTTTTAAAATTGTCGTTTAGCCCTGGAATGTTAAATAAACATTTAAAACTTTTGGGTATATTGCACATACCCCCTGAACTTTATTTTATTTGCAAAAATGCCCCTACCAGGACATGTATTTTTGTAGTCTTTATGTTTTTATTAAAAATATCACGTAGCTCCTAAAAATATTAAAAAATAGGGATAAATGCTTCATGATATGTATTTTCACGTGCATATTTTTAATCAGCATTTTTTTTACATTTTATTTAATTCTAAAAATTAAAAAGGAGCCTAATTAGTCTCTGTCTAATGTATAAAATACCAAAAAAATAAAAACTTAATGAAAAATTCCAAAAAATTATATATGATATATTTTTATATTTATTGAGTCTAGAAAACAAAAATCCTTAAAAATAAGAAAGATAAAATTAAAAAAATCATAAAGCTCCAAAATCCAACAAAAATGAAAAAAATCCACAAAAATACCAAAAATATGTTTTTATGTTTTACAATTACCTATATATTGTTGTGTATGTATTAAAATTAATTTGGGTAATTTTGAGACTTATTTATTATTTTTTTTAAAACCCAAGTTAAGTTCAGATTATGAATTAATCCCATTATTAGGATATTTTTGACTTTAAAAATACATAAAAATCAACAAAAATATAGAAAAAATTACAAAACATTAGAAATTATAAAAAATACACAAATATTTTATTTCCTGAATTTTGCTTATTTTGCCTATTTTTATAAATACATTATCTCTCTTGCCCTTATTATATATATATCTTATTTTACGTAAAAAGAAAATATAAAAAATATATAAAATAAAAAATGAAAATACAGAATCTAGAAAATTAAAAATCAAATAAAAAATTAAAAAATGAAAAATTAAAAAAATTAAAAAATTAAAAATTTAATACCCACAAAAAAACATTATTTGCACAAATGACTTGGTTGTACATAGATAACCATAGGCTACCCACTTTGCTCTCTGTGGTTCGACCTCTACATGCTTATACACTATGCATTTTATGGCAGAGAAAATAAATATTAATTCCACATTTTTGGGGTTCACTTGTTTTATTCAATATTGTGGGTTAATTGCTGATTAACGAAGTATTTTTGGTGGTCGCTTTAGTGATTGATATTTATCTAGATCCTCAAAAATCCCATGTTATCAACATCCCAGCAGAATGGAGTGGCGGAGCGTAAACATAGACATATTCTTGATATAGCTCGCACAATAATCATTGACTATCATGTGCCATCTACGTATTGGGGGTGATGTTGTACTAACTGCCACATATCTTATTAACCGCATGCCTTCTACTCCCATTGATGAGCAGATACCTATTGAGGTTCTTTTCCCAGGAAAAACCATATTCCATGTCCCTCCAAAAATCTTTGGTTGCGTCGCATTCGTTCATCTTCTTGATCCTGGTCAGGATAAACTATCGTCTAAAGCAGTCAAATGTATTTTCCTAGGATATGCTCGAAATCAGAAAGGTTATAGGTGCTACGACCCACATTCCAAGAGACACTACATAAGTGTGGTTGTTACTTTCTTTGAGTCTCTCCCTTACTACTCCTGATCTGGCACACATGTATCACCTCCCCCAGTTCTCCTCTTCCTATTCCTCTTCCTCAAGTTGACTACACCCCTTCTGTGCATGCACCATCTCCTTAGGTATGTCCCTCAACTGAGTTTTTACAAACTCAAGACACTGATGCAGATACATGTATCTCCGCCAACCCAAGGGAAGCTCCAAGTGACATACATATAGCTCTTCGGAAGGGGACCAGACAATGCCCATCGTGATACAATACGAAGCATCCAACTTCTACTGTTGTAACTTTCTCCGGACTCGACTCTACATACATACAGTTTGCCCAAGCCATCTCGAGTACCATTATTCCTCGTACTAATACAGAGGCCATTCGGGACTCAAAATGGCACCTAGCAATGGAAGAAGAGATGTCTGCCTTGATCTCTCGAAACACCTGGACACTTGTTGATCCACCCAGAGATAATAATAATTGTTGGGTCCAAATAGGTCTTCACGGTGAAGTGCAATCCAGATGGGTCTATTTCTCGCTACAAAGCCCGGCTTGTTGCCAAAGGATTTACGCAAACTTATGTTGTTGATTTCTTTGATACCTTCTCGTCAGTTGCTCGTCTATCCACCATAAGAATTCTCATGGCAGTGGCAGTACAACTTGATTGGCCCTTGCATCAACTAGATGTGAAAAACACAATCCTCTGTGGTGACCTCCAAGAAATTGTGTATATGCAGCATCCACCAGGGTTCGAGATTCAAGGGGAGTGTCAGAAGGTTTGTCTACTATGCAAGGCCATATATGGTCTCAAACAGAGCCCTCGTGCATGGTTTCAAAAATTATCAGAAGCATTAGAGAATCTAGGCCTCATCCGATCTTCAGCAGATCATTCTTTATTCATACGAAAGAATGGAAAAGAAAATGTGGTTATGCTGACATTATCCTCACATGAGATGACCATGATGGTATTATAGAAGTGAAGAAACAACTGGCAGAACAATTTGTGATCAAGGACTTGGGACCTCTAAGATATTTCTTAGCAAGATCCAAGAGAGGAATTGTCATGTCTCAACGAAAGTACGCTACTGTCCTCCTCCAAGAAATCGGGATGCTAGGATCCAAGCCAGCTCAGATACCCATGGATCCTAAGGGACACATCTACGAGGCAGGCGATGTTGAGGATAGTGGTCGATACAAACGTCTAGTGGGTAAGCTACTATATCTTACCATTACCCGACCAGATATATCTCTTGTAGTCGGAAAACTTAGCCAGTTCATGGACTCTCCTACTTCAGCCCACTATGATGCATGCATGATGGCCTTAAGGTACATCAAATCATCTCTAGGAAAAGGACTACTATTCACCAAAGGTAATAGCTTTGACCTCATGGCGTATTCATACGCATACTATGGAGGAAGCTTGATTGATAGAAAGTCTACTACATGGTTCTGCACTTATCTTGCAGGAAATTTGATCATGTGGAGAAGCAAGAAACAAGTTGTGGTTTCTCGCTTGAGTGCTAAAAGTGAATACCAAGCCATGGCTCAAGTTGCAGCAGAACTTGTATGGGTCCGATCTATACTTACAAATCTTCATATCACTCTGGGAAATATCATGGAACTTAGATGCGACAACCAAGCAGCAATGCACATAGCCAACAATCTTATGTTCCACGAACGCACCAAACATGTGGAAATTGGTTGCCACTATACTAGAGATTTGATACAGAAAGGGCTATTTCGTACTCAGAGCGTACCTTCCTCGGATCAAACGACAGATATATTCACCAAGCCACTTGAACGCATACAATTTGAAAAATGTTGTAACAAGCTGAGCATGATTAATATATATGCTCCAGCTTGAAGGGGAGTGTTGAGAAGCACTCTACCCATAAACCCTAGGGTTATATTAGTCATCTCATGTACAAAATATATTGTAATCCTAGCCCTAACCCTAGACCTCTCTACCTATATAAAGAGCCCTAGGGATACCTTTCTCAATAAGAAAAAGAAGTATTCCTTTCAACTCCTCGGAAGACCGACCGACGGTGATTCGATGGCTCCCTGCGTTAGAGAATATGTTATAATAGCAATAGCAGAAGATCCGCCTCCCTTGGAAATGCTCAATCCTCATGCACATCCTATCACTGAAGGTTATCAACGTGAACAATTGATGGAGGACGTAGTGTGTGTGTAGCCAATGAAGGTGAATTGTCAGAGTAGAGAATGTCGACTCTGCGGCAAGGGGCAGAGGTTGAAGGAGAATGGGGTAGTGGTATATGTCAACAACCCATTTGAAATCATATTGTTTAGTTAAATTAATCAAACTAACATATTAGAATGCAATTGGCACAAAAATGCAAAAAAATCACAAAAAATGCAACAAAAAATTTTACTGCAGCTAGTTCTTTTGTCTTAAAAAGTGCTTCTTCTTTTTCTAGAGCTACTTCTCTTGTTCCATAAGGCAGATGTTTGATCACGAGAGCAGGTAATGCACGAGGACGCTCGAGCTGCTCAATCTTGATCGAGTGGTTCGCACAGTAAGGGTCTACAAAAACTCGGATTTCGTGCGAACCGCTCGATGGGCGCCCTCCTGAATTACAGCAGTCCTCTGCTGTACAACAGAGGATCTGCTCGCGTTTGATCATGCAGTCGTATCTTTTGATACTTGTTTAAAGGAAATGTGTACGCTTCAATCTTTGGCTCTAGAGAAAATGAGAGAGGAGGATTAAATTCGTAGTAGGTAGAGTGTTTATGTCGACAAGGTTGCTTTCACATTAATAACCACAAAAACTGGAATCTGCTAATGCTCTGATCTCTTCTCAATCTGTTCATGGCTAGCAGGTAAATGGGTGATAGCTTCTAAGATTATGCTCCTTATAGATCTAGATCTGGTTACAATTCTATCGTCCTCTGCCTACCTTCTTCCCAATAAGATGAAAGGAGGAGAGGTCACTCGCATCATTTCTATGGTTTCAAAGAACAAAGATCAGTTACCTGTGAAGTCATGGCGACATGAACTCTATCCGTTTTTTTCTCTCTCCTCTCCATGTTAATCCCTCTCAATATTATTGATGTCTTTTTCTACTTAATTGGATACTTTCTTCCATTTCCTTTTTCAACTTATTGTTTTCTCATCTATTTTTTAGTGTGCTACCAAATATCAAATCTTTTGCATTATGTAACAATAAATCACTTCTTTTGCTTTTTTAATGTGGAAAATCATGTAATCTGCATGCTCGAAAATTTCAAGCAGGACTAGTTGCCTGTAGTACATGTTGAGTTGGGTTTTTATGATTAGAGGGTAAATAAAACTCTGGATAAAAGATCATGTGCATGTGATTTTTCTCTCACTGTAAAGTTTCCACATAAATTCTTGCTTCACTGTAAGATAGTTTTCTATGGGGGTATTAAAGGCTTCTCTTTGTCTCTTTTCATACCAAGCAAGATATAAAAGCAAATGAAAAAAATTAAATCGCCTACTAGGAGTGCATATGGATCGGATTGGATCAGATTTTAGCTTAATTAGTGTCCATTCCAACCTTAACGGATTTTTATGCTTTTTTGAAATTCAATTCAATCCATCAAATATCTAAATCCAATCCAATCCAATCTATCAGATTACGAATTATGGATTGAATCGGATCGGATTTTTACATTTACATTTTCCCTCTCAATAGTCTAATCTCTCACGTTTATACTTTATAATACACTAGGCCTCAAACATTTGAATAATTACTTAAAATATGGTAATATGAATAAATGTAAAGAAAAGAAAAAAATACATAATTAAATAAAAGTTGAAGAATTCCATTAATCTATTATAAAAAGTCGAAGTCCGTAAAATCAAATTAAAGGATTATATCGAATTTGAAATTTAATTTTTTTAGTAATAATGCATTAGTTTTTTTTACAATAGAATTCCACCAAATGATCCAAATAAAATAGTACACGTTTTCAAATAAGGATATAATGATAAGTTAGATAAATAAGAAAATGATCTATGTCATCGGATATTGATAAAGTCTATGATTAACTTGGAATGTTAAGCTATGTCAAAGCACAACCACTCGCAACAACATCCCTCAAGGCTCTATAATATATCATTTAAAAATAAGAATTATAGAATATTTAATACATGATTTATTATGAAAGACAAAACTAACTTAAATATAACCTGCTAATTAGGCACCATACCTCTCATTTAAAATAGACTTGAAATGAAATTTATTTGTAAGATTATATCTACAGTCAAAATATGCAAATTCTATGAAAAATATGAATAAAAATATTTATCAATTTAAAAATGAAAAAAAGTTAAATTAATGTTTATTTCTTATAGGTGTGACACGTTTATTTATGTAATTAATCCAATTTCATCCCTAAAATAAGGTTGCGCACTGGAGCAAGTAAAAGGTAAGAAGCAAAAAAGGTCAAAAATATCTAACAAATATACCAACAACTATCCAAATCTATTTTCTTTTAACGAATATTAGAAGAGTGGTTGCGTACTGAGGCCAAATGATTTCGCGAGGGAGGGGTTTACATTATTTGAGACGGGCGATGACACGAGTGCAAAAGAAGGGCATCATTGAAATTAGTAGGAATATTGGTGGTCAATAGTGAAATGAGAGAGGGAGGGGATTGGGTAGGGAATAACTAAACTTGGATTACAATTTTACAAGTTATAGTCTTCCTTTATTATTTTGGAGATTTAACATTTGCTTTTCATGAGAGAAGAAAAGGTGATATCAAGAGGATTTGTATCCAAGATTGATATGGAAAAGGAGACATGAATGACATTGATTGTGGCCTTATAAGGAATTTGAAATAGGTGCACATATATATTATATATGTATGTTTGCTTGCTTGTATATATGTATCTACATGCGTGTGTGGATTAATAGATTGGATCAGATCATATTTCGATAAAGATCCAATCCAATCCATACTCTGATTTCAAAAACTCCAATCCGATCCAGTTCATTAGAAAGATAAAGCCAAAAACCAATCCAATAACATCAAATTGGATTACGGATTTTATCTGATATGTTTGCATCCCTAGTCCGCACATTATGTTCTTGATCTCTATTTTATCCATCTTGGTGATGTAGAGGGCAACACTGCAACTTTGGCATTGGCATTGGTCGCAAGGTACTCCATTCTTTTTCTATAACGTGTAATTAGTAAAGTTTCAGGATATACTTTCATAGCTATGGCATATGAGTACTTTTCTTTAAACAGTTACTTGTTCTTTCTTGTCCATATATTCTTATCAAAATTTGTTATGGGGTTGTGGTTCATGGAGTGGAGATATAATGTAGAGTGATACATACTAGGTGATTGTCAGTTTTATATTCCTTAGGACCATAGGATAGCCATAGCCTATATGATTAGAATAGGCCATACTATTTACACTTGAATAGTAATATCCATAGGTTCATGATGAACTTCGTTTTCGCTGCTTTGATAATCTGTCGTTGTCGTAGTATAGGCGGTGAAAACGATCCATGCAAAGACCGCTCCTTCGAATATGTGGCAATTATTTTACTTGGCAAGTATACCAAGATCAAACACAGGGACACAAACCTCCTAGTCTATTCATAAAAAAATATCAATTAAATAATGAGTGATTAAGTTCTAAATTGAGGTCTGAATGCAGATGCGATGCGTGTCACAAAATAATATGCAGATATATCATGCAGAAAAAAATGATGCAAAGACAAAGTGATATGATGCATGCATTTTTATTTGATTTTATAAAATTGAGATGCAATGTGTATGATATGAAACATGTAACTATGCATGAGAATAATGTACAAAGATGTCCTTAAATAATCACATCAATGAGCAATCAAGGAAGGGTTAATTTCAGAGACAAATGAAACATTAATAATGAAATAATTATCTATTAATGGCAAGTAATGAGAGAGCAAATGACACTATAAATCATAAAAAATAGCACATTTATTTAGGTGTCAAAACATGAAATAAGTGACCATTAGGTAGAGGAGGAAATTAGCAATAAAATGAGACTGAAATCAGTAAAAATGGAGTTCATATGCTCAAGATATGACATGCAATAAAACCCCAAAAAATTGATAAATAATTACAAATAGGCCCTTAAAGGGGTCTAAATGTAATTTCCAAACGTTAGAGGGGCCTCCCTGTAATTTTTCCTTGTGTGCATGGGGAATTTTGGCAATTATCATAAGCCGATAGGGTCTCCTCATAAAATACCCCAAGAGCGCATGTGAGGCACGCTCCTGGGGATCTGGATGCAATTATGGGGTAGTCCGGGGTGTATCTACAAATAACCCCACTCCTCACGTGCGGGACACATGGGGTGAGGTTCGGAGGGGGTGCAGCTTCGGGTGGACACGTGGCTGGTCAAGGGCGCTTCGGGCGAGTAGCTCAGGTCTATCGAGCCTGCAGAATCAATGGCGCAACGTGGCAGCAGCTAAGCCCTTGGATGGACACCAGAGGGGTGCCATCCAGCGGTATCTGTACCTCCAGGAACCTCCTCCTCCTCCATGTCTTGGCGGCAAAAATAGAGCTCCGGTGACCTTATCGAAGCTCCTCCTTGCTTCCCAAGCTCCTCCGAAGATCGAAGAAGGTCGCTGACGTGCAGGCGAAGGAGATGGAAGCAAGGTAGAGGTGTGGTGATGACTAGAGAGGTGGGGCGATGCAACGTCCTCGGAGGATGAGATGGAGACCGGAGCAGGTTGCGGAGCTCCGACCATTGAAGGAGATGCGTACATGCAAGCATTAGTAATAGTCGAAGCAAGTGTTGTGCATATAAGGCGAGTGAAATGGTGGCATGGGTGTGGCGAAGAGGGTGGAGGCCCGACGGGTCCTCCGCCTTGAAGGCAGAGAAGGTGGGCCGAAGTTACCTGATCGGAGCAAGTTGATGGGTGAAGAAGGAGCTTGGGCTGAGGTACCTAGGGGACCTCCGGTCGTCGCTCGAGTGGGTCAGCAAGTCATGCAATCTCTATGGTGGTTGTGATGCCGTTACTCGGACGTGATGGCTGAGGCTCAACACCTAGCCGAAGGTGCCATTACGACCCTCGCTCCGACCTCCGTCCGTCACAAGAAGATTGAGAAGGGCTAGGGCTTAGGTTCTATATTGGTAGACGAGTGAAGAGGGGGAAGAGCTGGGGTATTTGAAGGAGGAGGTCCGGTCGTTTCGTGTGTTAATGGCAGTGCTTGTAATGGTCGGAATGAAAGCTGTGAGAGAGGGACAAGGTCATTGATGGATGCACGAAGATGGCGGAACCTAGGCCTTTGAAGGGGTGGCGTTAGGTTTAGAGAGAGGATCGGAGGCGAGGGTTAGAAATGGAAGGGGTGACGGGGATGTGAGGTGTAACGACTTGAAGGGAATGAGCTGGAGGTAGACGAAGGGTTTTGGACCATTGGATCGCTCGATCCAGCAGTCGAGAGATAGGCGCTGTGGAGCGGGTGAGATCAGATCTACAGATATGATCGAGCGGTGAGGAGATGTGCGGAAGGTGACTGTGGAAATGGGCTCTGGGGACTCATCCAACGGTCACGAGAGGAGGGCTAACGTGGATGAGGCTCAGCCCTTGGATGGTTAGCTATCCAATGGCTGATATGGAGGCGGGAAGGAGTGGTGGAGATTTGATCCAGAGAGGGGGATCAAACGGTTGTGAACGAAGAGGAGAAGGACAGTTACGATGGAGGTAGAAAGAGGTGGATCTAAGGGCGGAGAAAGCGAGCACGTGGCTTGGGGAGAGTGGAGCCATGTGGGCGGCCCAGAGGGCGCCACGTGGCCCAACCAGATTATCCAGAAATGTGGAAAAGAATAAAAAATAAGAAAGAAATAAAAGGAAGGAGAATATGAAAAAATTCAAAATATGAAAGTTGTAGATCTCGATGAGATCTACAAGTTTCATGTTGAATAAAAAGTCAAAAGGGTCATTTAAACAAAGAAATATTTTTGGTAGTATTTTTAAGAGATAAAAACACTTGATTTTAATTGCTTTGATATTTTTTGTATTTTTCAATTTCTTTTTAAAATCAAAACAAATATCTACAATATGTATCTAATTTTTAGGGGGTTTTTAATGGGGAATAAAACAAAGGAAAATTAAAGAAAATAAAAAGTTAATTTATGGACAGAAAATAGGGTTAATTACAAGACGGAAGATTCTTGCCAAAGATGCAGAATTAATGAAGATTTGTAATGATGTTTTTATTCTTCGAGGATAAAAAGAGAGAATAGTGATGATTTATCAGAGATTCATCACACCCCTATACTTAAACTATGCTCGTCCTCGAAAATCTAAGAATGAAGGGGCTAGATTAATTCCTGACAGTGCATGTGAGATTTCAAGGCTCAATCATTGAAAACCTTTAATTTAAGTGATCCTAAAATTCTGATCTCAATCATGCTCTAGTCAAAAGGAATCCGACTTCTCTAATTATCAGACTCTGTTTGTACATATAATATAAAGATATGACATTTAGTGCACCACGCTCATGAGAGTCGAGTCGAGATGTCACCCAAGGTTCTAGTCCAGGAGACTCTCCTCTAGACCTAATCCTCAACACTAAGGAATAAGTCTTTTCTTGCATTCAATCTACCGTCTCATTAGTTTGTCAGACTTGGAGTGTAGATGAAAGGCTAGATGATGGAGGGTATAGGATTGTGTATTTTCTTTTGTCTCTTACATTAGAACAAGGATCCTCTTGAGTGTCTTATTACTCAACACATGTATATTTTTGTTTGTTGATCAATGTGTCTGTCAAGAGAGTTCGGAGTCGTCTGCACTTATTTTCCTGAGAGTACACTGGGGTGTGTCTCTTTTGATTATCTAAGATACCTTCAACACCCAAACTTATATCACTATAAGATGCAAAGCCCTTTTTAGGTGCTAGCATGACTCTTGCTCCTAATAGCTTTGGTCCAAGTGGATATTTTGAAATGTTTGGAAACACTCGCCTTTGGTGGAAGCTCTTTGAATTTGTACTTGTAATGAGAGAGCTTTTCTTTGTATGAGAGAACTTCCCTTGAAATTTATTTCATTGATGTTTGGCTAGCTCCATTGCTTTTACCAAAAGTTGGCATACAATGATCAACAAATATTTAAGTTTCATCACACGCAAACACATAGATAAATATCAAACAATAGCATGCGAACTTGTTCGCATTGATGAATCTTGATTTCATCACCTTTATTCAATCATTTTGGTCTTAAAAATCCTAGCTAATGCATGTAAATAACATTAATTTGTGCATAATAGCACTCATTATTTATTGTATTATTTGTATATAAAATAAGGTTTTTAATGCTAAAATTATTTAATAAAGAGAAGAAAAGAAAAAGGAATAAAATATTGAAAATATTTTATGATCCTAAACCCCAAAACCAAGTCAATAATTGAGTTGGTCGACAAGGAATAAAGTAGGGGAGATAATGGCCAACAATACAATAAAATCCAATTCTTTTATTCATAATTTAAACATTTTTGGCACCTATTTTACTCTTTATTATTTATTGATGAACGCGAAATCTGCCTCTCTAATAAGGATGAATTGTAGTATAGGAGACAGAAAACGATTCAACAAAAAAACATAAACTTTGAATGTTGTGGAGTATTTTTACTTTGCAAGTTTACCAAGGTCGAACATAGGGAACGGTGATTCTTAGTTGCCGATTTTAAATTAAATTAAATAATTAATTAATGTTTGATTAATTTCTATGTTGGAATAATATAATACAATGCAATGCAGATGCAAAGAAATAAGTGGATCGAATGAATTCATCATGTGATCTATGATTAAGATTTTTGCTCCAAATAGTGTTAGTCAATATCCTCGAAATTTATCACAGATCAAAATATATAGTTCAAGAGAAAGATTCAAATTAATTCCAGGCTGCAAGCATAGGAGGTAATAGATTGGTCCTACTTCTAGTAAATAAATCAATGAGAATATCTAAGCAGAGTATCTATCATCGAAATTCATGTGATTTAATTCCTCAAATATTATAATCAATAATCTCAAGGGAATTATTCAAAGCAAAGTCCTTATCCGAGTTCCTGCAAAAGAGATCATTAATTTCTCTAATGTAAAATAACACCAATATGTCAAAGATCAACTTGTACAGATTAAGAGGTTCATCAAATATCATCAATAATGAGTTTCAGATCTGTCCACAAACTATGCAAAATGATATAGAATGAAATAAGCTTCAAAATGACATATTATATGCTAGAATCAGAGTTCGGATGAGAAAGATATGTTAACATGAAATTGTGGGGACTAAAATGTAAATAAAATAGTTTTTCCTTCAAAAAGGTCCCTAAAGGGGCTTATATGTAATTTCACAAAGTTGGAGAGACCCTCTCCGCAATTAACCCCTGGAGGGGGTATATCTACAATTTAAGAAACTAGCGCGGCATGTGCCTCGCACATGCGTCTGGAGGGTCGGACGGTGAGGCGGAGGTTCGGTGAGGCTGAGCCTTTGGTTCGGGCACGGGGCTGAGGTTCGGAGCCTGAATTAGAGGCTTGATGAGGGAGGTGAGAGGCTCGGACCGAGGCTTAGGCTCGGATGGCCCGAGCCTCCACGTATCGGCGATCGGTGGTCCGGGAAACCTGAGCCTCGAGGCTGGGGCCAAGGCTCGGAGAGGGATGACGTGGTACTTATGGGCCGTCAGATCAAGGGCTGATTGCCCGATCCGACGGTAATTGTACGTGGCGAGGGCGGGGTCTCGGCCTGAGCGGAGGCGGTGGGCGAGCGGCCGAAGTGGAGACGGCGTTCGAGCACAAGGAGGAACTCGACCTTGGCCGGCCAAGGCGGCTGTGCGCGACGGGCGGGGGTGAAGCTGGTGAGTCTGAGCAGCTGGAGTGGTGCGGGGGCTGAGTGCGATAGTGGGGCGGAGGCGGTTCTCGGGTTTGGTCGACACACGGCCAAGCTACGAGAGGTCATCGGGTGGAAGCGAACCGACGGAGGATCTTGGGCTCAAACGGCGGAGGATGGTGTTGTAACCGTGCGAGGCGGAGACGTAGGCGGAGCAGCTGAGGAGGGCCTCCATGATGGCGGAGGATAGACCTGCAGGGTTAGCGTAAAAGAGAAGATGGGGCGGAGCTCCGAGTGATGGTGATAAGGATCGGAGCGAGGTCTGTGGAAGGTCACGAAGAGATAGAGGAGAATTGGAGCGGGGGAGGGCTCCAGCCTGTGCAAGGCCGGCGTTGAGGGTGTATGCGGAGGAGGAGAATTGGAGCGGGGGAGTACCTGGAGGCATGACTCGACGGAAAGCAATTGCAGTCGAAGCGGAAGCAAGCTTCGTCGGGGAAGCTGTGACGAGGATGAACAACTCCTCGGATCACGCCACAGATGATGTACCGAGGTGTCACCACCGGAGCAATCTTATGCTAATGAGTGGCGGATGGTCTTAGAAGGTTGGGGTAGAGGGATGTTTATAGGAGGCGCACAAAGAAGATGGAAGGAGCGTTACATGCGATGAGGGAAGGAGTCGTGGCGGCGCGCATAATGATTGGAGGAGGAGGCGAGGGCGGCGTTGGCCGTTCACGCGGGGTGGGGGGAGATGGTAACGCCTGGAGGAAGGGGAAGGGGTCATGTGCCTCACACATGACCATGGAGGAGGAGAGGTCACATGCGTGGCACGTGACCTGGGAAAAGAGAGGAAGAGTGGGGTGAAGTGGGGTTGCCACGTGGCCAGCCCAGGGGCTGTCACGTGTCAACCCAAAAAAAATTCAAAATTTGGAAAGGTGGAAGAAAATAGAAAAGAACTAGGAAAAGACCTCAGATCGAAAAATTTCCTTCACGAAAGTTGTTCATCTCGATGAGATCTACAACTTTTATGAAGGACCCATGAGCAAAAGAGGTCATCTGTGAGAAGTGGACTTTTTGGTGGTTTTCCATGTGTATAGAAAACCGGCTTTTTGGGGTTTTGTAATTTTTTTGGTGGTTTTAAAGAGGATAAAAATTCTAGAAAAATTACAATAAAATACAAGGAGGTTACTTACACACTAATCTAATTTTTTTTGGATTTTTAATAATTGAGAAAGTGGAAAAATAAAATAGAAGTATGAAACACACATTTTTGTACAGACCGACAACGGACACCCGGACACAGTCAGTTTCTTTGATTTCAGTTTTAATCTAGATTTGGATTTTTGTGTTACTTAATAAAACTTTCATCATAGGATGCAAGTGAAGAAGAAATAAAATTAAAAGGGTTAATTATGTATATAAAAACTCAGGTTAAAAATAGCAAAAAGTCAAAATGCGCAAAAGAGGCCCAAAACCCAACTTTCACATATGTACTCCGAATTTTATGAAATTAGTCTTATTTTGAAGGTATTTGAAAATAGAGTGCTTTAAAAGTGAGTAGACCAAAATCGTACACTGTTATGGGAGATATATGCGTTTTAGTCTGTCAGATGTGAAATTAGACTTTAGGATTATTTGACACTTATTTGAGTTACTAATTTTTTTGTATTTTTTATTTATTCTTGTTAGTAATATATACACAATGGATGTGGTTTGGGTCAATCGAAGTTAGGATGAATTACTTAAAAACATGAGAAGTTAGCGGCTTTTTGGGCTACTTTACAATTGGAATTTTTAATGTAATTATGCATGATGAAATACAAATATTATTTACCCATGTATGTATGCTAATGAGGCTCTATTAATGATTAAATGCATTTGAATGAAGGGGAACAAAGCCTAATTGACCAATTTTAGTATGATGAATACGAGATTCATCATTTATTCATCAAATAAAGAAACTGTGTACATGAAAGTTGTAGATAATAATGTAAATAAAATACAAATTGAGTTTGTGCAAAAATAATACACTATGTTCATTTTATACACAAAATAAAAAGCAAAAAACCAAACTTCACAAACCCATATCTTTCAAATAAAAACTCAAAACATATCAAAATCATACGTACGTACGTACGTACGTAATTTAATTGTATATAACTTTTCACAAGCTATTTAATGGTGGTGGTTTCATATTTTTTGGAGTTACTGGGTGAAAATTAGGTTTTTGACCCCTATTGTATATTATACCGATTAAAATATTCATTTTATTCATCCCTTATTACTTTCATAAATTCATATTTTTACATTTTTGTAAATATTATTTTACCATATGTGCATATTAAAACTAGAATAAAACTAAAAAAATGTAAAATAAAATAAATCTATGTGAAATCATAGATAAAATACCTATGTCATATATGTATATAAATAAAAGGGAAACATATTCTTTCATTCCTTTATTCTTTATAAGATTGTAGATAATATTTATAAATACAAAAATAAAATAAAAATTATCAAAATACATTAAAATAAGAAGATGTATATAAAACATAGGTAAAATACCTATAAATATACCTACATAATATACATATCTATTTATTTAAGTGTACAAATAACATCATAAAAATAAAATAAAAATATATTTATACTCATAAAAATAAGTTATAAATAAATAAAATAAAAGAATAAAATAATAAAATAAAAATAAAAATGTACAAAATATAGGCAAATATACCTATAAATACACTAATAAAAATTAACTACTAATAAAATAAGCCAAAAATAAATAAAAATCATACTACATAAAATAATAAGCATTTTTTTATTATATATATATAAATTAATAAAATCATTTACTATTTTAAATAATTATTCTTTAAATAAAATTGGTATTTTGTCCTATAGCGACCTGACGTGGACCAATCACGTTAGGTCGCGAGTTGACCCAAGTCAACTTCCCCCTGCTTCTGATTTGATGTGAATCCATCTTTTCCCGCATTTTCTTGCAATTTTCTCAGCTGATTCGTCTATCCATCGATTTTGCGTGCTTCACGAAAAATCATCATCGTTCATCCGAGATTCACGTCGAGATCCTGGATCCCATGTACATAGCGCCATTTCTTTGATTACGCCCGGTCAATGAGTGTAAAGCCTTGAACTTGGCATCTCTCAGATCCTATATAATAAGATCCTGCTCATCAAGAGGAAACCAACAGAATTTGTTTCGTGTGAATCAGACTTCGTTTCAATTTGTTATGATTTTCAAAAGAAAGAGAAGTAAGGAGGTTTAAAATGTCATTAACTAGTAATGATTGTCATTAAGATTAATTAAGCATGATTAAAGAAACTATGATAGATTGAAAACTGCTAATGACCATTAGCAAACACTAATCAATAGTTAGCAAAAGATAAACGTAAGCAGTAAAAGTTAAATCGTGATTAGTGAAAGTTAATCATGATTAGCGTTAATTAAGCGTCATTAGCGAATCTAGAATCCTCTGAAATGTTCAAACTTAAGCCCTAAGTTTCAGATAAGTTTTGGCCAAAATCATGGGCCGCTAACTGTGGTTAATGTCTAAACCATGGTTTTCTAACCATGGTTAGTGGTTTTCTGGAGCCTATAAAAACCCCCCTCTACCAATTCATTCTTTACGATTTCCACTACCACCACCACCCTAAGGGCTAGGGTCGAGAGGTCGGGAGGAGGAGTCGAGGAAGGAGCGCTAGCGAAGCACTGCCGGGAGAACGAGGAGGAGGAAGGTACGATCCTCTCTTAGTTTGCTTCGTGAGTTAGGTTTTCAATTCATGTTTAGTTCCCTTTCTATTTTTCTTTCGATGATTTTATAAGGGAAAATTCTACCGAAATTTTATAGAAATATGTCCCAATATAAGGGAAAATTCTACCGAAATTTTCCTAGAAATATCACCCCGTATAAGGGAAACTCTGCCGAAATTTTCTTACAAATATCACCCCGTATAAGGGGAAACTCTGCCGAAATTTTCCTATAAATATCACCCCATATAAGGGAAGCTCTTCATGTTCTTCGTGTGTTCTTCGCATTCTTCATTCGTTCTTCACGTTCTTAGCACGTTTTAGCGTTTTTTATACGAAAATGAAATTTGATTGTTTCAGGATAAATCATCCTATTGAAAAAGAATCATGATAAAGCACTGCATATGCGAGAGAGAGCTCGATTAGGTAACGAAATACTTCTTTTTGCTGTTGGGTTTTCATATGAGATTATTGAAATTCCTGATTTTATGTTCTTCGCTATAAAGAACCCTAATTTGTCTATTTTTGAGAAAGTATGAAAAGTTGCTTTGTGATTCCCACTAAAATAACGTTTAAGAATCGAATTGATGAAGTGACTTGGAAAGATAGGGTTTGGGAGTTAAAAGAGTATAAATTGAGGATATAAATATATGAATTAATATATGTTTAAGTCTATACTTAGTATTTATAGTTACGTTAATCTAAGGCTTGATAGAAGAATTACATCATGGGAATTAATGTGTTTTGAGTTGGATCCTGAAAAGGATCGTGTGTCACGTTAAAGATGACTAGGAGTAGAACTACAGGTCGGGCATGCAACCTGTAGGTTTGTCGGAAGGAACTAGTATTGGTGTTTTCCTATCTAGGTGGTACACGATTGCCCTGTTATGATAAGTGCGCACGAAATGAATGATTTGCAACGCGTGGTACCGCGAGCCAATATCTCGGGTTGAACGACGGAAGATGTGGTCATGCCATGTGGAGGCACGGGTGGTTGGATAGCGGTTGGGTCACGATAACATGTATTTAAAGCCCCTAGGCTATATGATTAAATGTTAGCCTGAGATTAAGCAACCGAGTCCTTGAGGACAGAGTGCTCCTTTATTTGCCATGCTGAGGGCTTGAGACCCAGGATAATAAAAGAAAAGGAAATTATCAGTGTAGTATTGGAGGATTCGTTGAGGCGACGTGCGACGATATAAGCTTACCAGATCAACGTAATCTCCAATCCCGAAGTGTCCACAGCTTCAGAGTCCATATAGTGGTGAGGTAATTCCCTGGACTAATCCTTGATGTGGAATAGAAAGGAATATGACTTAAATTAATGAGAAGGAATGAAACTTTTTGTGACAACAAGTTTTGAAAAATTACACAATTTGTTTACTTTTCTCTTCTCCGTTGCTTAGCATTGGCTAATTGTTATCCTATAATTTATGAAAAACCCAACAAGTGTCGGTGAGCCAGCACAAAGACTTTAATAATCCAACCAACCAGGATAGTCATCTAGCCAGCCACAATATCTTTATTATGTAAGGTAGTTAGTAATCTTATCGTGTGTTTCCTTCCAGCTGATGTACATGTAAATGATTATAGTGGGATAATGTATCATGTGATCTTTATTTTGTGAATGGAAAAGTGTTGAAATACTTCCTTCTGAGTATTTTTAATTGCAGTCTATTTTCTGAATATTAGTTGTGATTACTGAATAAATTATTGCTGAGTAACCAGATCCGGATATGGGAGGATCCGACGACCCGAAATTAGGGTCGTGACAGATTATTATTAGAGCACGGTTACTCCAGTAATTTATTTAGTAATTGACAACTATGAGAGGTATTCAGAAACTACGGTTGTCTTAATATCATTTGATCTTAATAAGTGACCGCAATTCCATTCACAAGTCATTGTCCCTTATGTACATCATGCTAAGACATATAGGATCTGACTTTTGGCCTTGATTCATCACAGGATCTTGGCAGACCAAGACGTGTCTAGACAATTAGCGGCTATGATGACAATGCTCCAAGACATGGGGCAAAGGCAACAAGCATTGGAGGCGAAGCTCAATGCACAAGCTGAGAGACCCGAGGGATCCAAACCTGTGGATGCTAGAGTTGAGGGTTCTGTCCACTTTTCTGAGAAAGAATCGAGTTACCATCCTTCCACTGAGTCTGCTCCGATCCTAGATGAAGGAACAATGGAGAAGGCCCTTCTTAGATATCAAAAATTACTTGACAATTATAGAAAGGGAAAGATTCCTATATTCAAAGGTGTAGAGACACCTACTGAGACTGAATTATGGCTCGATGACGTTAGTAGGATGTTGAGGATAATCCATGCACTAGTTACTACATGGGTGCACTTTGCTGATTACTCCCTAGCAGATTATGCACCACGATGGTGGAGAGCAATTTCCAAGAAATTAGAGTTCCTGTTCCACGAGATATCTTTAAAGAGAGGTTTCGAGCTCACTTCTGTCCCTCCCATTGGGAAGAATTAAAGAGGAGAGAGTTGGCTTCTCTGAACCAGGGTTCTAAGACCGTACAAGATTATCATATCCACTTTACCGAGCTACTACGTTACTCTTCAACTCTAGAAGCTTCACCACAAGAGTATCTTACCAGATTTGTTAGCAGTCTTCAGGGAGATCTGAGGGAAAGCTTGCAGGTTTTAGACCTACAACCATAGATGAAACAATGGACATCACCTCTCGTATTGAGATGGAGAGGGATGAAAACCGTCAAAGAAAAAGTTTACACTTTAATGGTGGACCATCCAAACGCAAGGCAAATTATAACCGTAGAGATCACCGCTATCACCAACCGGTTCCACTATAAGATCACCATAGTGTTGGACATGCGAGCCCACAGCGAGCCATTATGCAATAAATGTTATTGCAATTCACTCCTTGATCTGAAATAAAGAGTATATAATTTGCATAATAGGTCCCTTAGTACAATTAGGGTTGTGTACCATGGCCATCTTGATGATCATATAGCTGTTGATTCAATTATTGAATCATAGAGGCTGGTGCTTGGATGAATATCTAAAGAGTTAGATTGAGGACTCATCAAGCACCATCAAATGATTATAAAGAGATGATCTCTAGCCTGAGAAGGAGATGGCAATCCTTTCTCTAAAGGCTGATATCTGACCGACCTCTTGATGCAGGTCCTCTGCATAGGAATAGAGATTCGAAGGTGTCAGATTAGTTAGGTCAAAGAGTTGACTTAACGAGATCGAGATAACCAAAGTCCTATATCGTATGCTGTCACGATACAGGCACGCATCCTCTGACCGGAGACAGATGTGTTACTATATGTTTGAGTATGTACATTTGGCAGACCAATAGGTTGATGACCTAATCAAGGTCTATACACCGGTGCGCTGGTGTGCATATAAGGGCATATGAGTAATACGATCTCTCAAAGGGATCATACAGGTTCTGTTACTGAACCGGAAGACATGAGCTCACTCATGAGATATTGGGAAGAATCAAATTCCATGCGCATGGTCGTCTCGCTTTGGAAGCTTGACTGAATTTGTAGGTTTGATATATACTTTTTGGAAAGTATATGATCAAGACCTAGGTATGATATATGCTTTTGGAAAGTATATGATCGATACCGACTCCCAATGATCGAATGAGAAACTTACTGATAAAACCCTGAAGTAGACAATGTAAAGTTGATCTAATACTTCGGGTTTACTCAGAGTCTTCCAGTATGCAGGATGTACAGGTATTAGGAATACCTGAGGGTGATGTGATCATAAACGATTGTATAACCATGACGCTTCCATTCCTAGGGAGTGATGAAACAGGTCTGGATTTTAGTGACTCCTCTCAGTAGAGAAGTAATCTGATCTTAGTCCAAATGTTGGACATTGATCTGAATGTGATGCAGATGCAATGAGAAGATTAGATTTGCGGTCTTGATTTAATCAAGCATCTATGAGAGGCCCGCGATCTGGATTTGAGATATCATCTCAATATCCATGTCACTATACGTGGAACAATACAATCGCCCTGTCCTTATCTCCAAGTATTCGCGGAGAAAGCGCATTATCCTTGAAAGAGTTCATGGATAATTCTATCGTTGATATATGTATCCGAGCATTGAGAAAATGGATAATTAAATGTGATATGAATTTGATTCATATTATAAAGAGAGTTATCTTAGATAATTAAATGTGATTTGATTATCAAAGATGTAAATAATATGAATGTGATTCATATTATTTGAGCACATGAGAATAAGTTATCCAATATAATTAAATGTGATTTAATTATTATGGATAAGAATAATGTGGATAGTAATATCCAATTATTCATAATATATTATAAATGTGATTTATAATGTATTGGAGAGAGTTAAATATAATTTATATTAGTAGATTAATTATTAATGTGTATTGGATACACATTGTCTAATTAATTGAAAATGTAAATTACATTTTGTTTTGGGTTGTGAATGTGATTCACAATTTTCCAATGGCATGATTGCAATGTTCACAAAATAAATTGGATTTATTTTTGTGAAATAATATTCAACAAAAGTTGTTGAGAGATATTAGAGAGAATTATGAGATAATACAATCTCATATAATAGGAGAGGCATCCACCTTCCATATAGGAAGAGTGGACGGCCACAATTCCCACAAGGAATGTGGTGGTCGTCCACCCTTCTTATGGAAGGAGGCTTGCCTCCTTTCCTATTTCTCTAATTGAGATTGATTTAATATAAATCAAATTATATTCTACATATATTTGATTTTTATTAAATTAATTGTTGTTGGTTTTTACCAACATAAATCTTAGCCATTGAAAGAAACACAATCAATGAGAACCATTGGATTTGTGTTGTCCCATGGATTGAGATCCATGGATCCCAAAACCCTATAGATAGAGAGGCATACCCATGCTCTCTCTTTACACAACATGTGCTATAGTAGCACATCTCTCTCTCTCTCTCTTTCTCTCTAGAGGTCAGCCCTCTCTCTTCCTCTCATGGCCATCCACCATGGATGCCATGGAGAAGTTCTCCATCGCCGTAGCATCACCATTATGTTGCCCGTTCGTCTGCTCGTGGATCTCCGTCTCCTTCGGTGCGCCTCGCTCGTGAAGAAGACGTCGGATCTCATGTGTCGAGATCAGGAGATCCGCCGCTTGGATCATCAACATGGATTGCGAGAAGCACGCGGTTCATCCCCGCGCTCGCAAGCGTCTCCTCCGTCGGATCGGACTTGAGACAGGAGGTCTCTTCGTTTAGAGACTTGATCGCAACCATGCTTCAAGAGGTAATCCTATTACTTGTTTGTGGTTTAGACGAGACGATCCGAGAAGTGTTCTTGGATCATGTGGTCTCGTCGTAATAAAAATTTTAAATTCCGCTGCATCGAGCAACTAGTGCGACTAGTCGCTCCTCGTCGCATTCGATACGACGCTCACGCTTTCGTGATGCGCTTAAGGATCTAACCATATCCTTCAAGTGGTATCAGAGCCTTAGGTCGACGGTTTCGAATATGATTTGCTAACCGAGGATGATTTGGGTTCGTTAAGGTCGCGGACTTTTTTATCGCATTTGATTTCGCAGATCTGTTTGGTGTAATTTTTCGGCCATGTTTAAATTGTTTAAACACGAAAATAGCACTTGGATTTTGTTTCCCATTAAATAAGGAAACCATAGGATCTGAGTTTGCGTAAATCGGATTTCGTATGCTCTAGATATGGTAGTTTTAATGAACATGTATTCACTGTTACGGGAACTGCGAATCTTAACGTAATTAAAGAGTTAATTACTGTTTAGAAACGCCTCGAAATGCGTGAAACATCACTTGGTTTCTGTTCTAAATCAAATTAGCAAACTTTAGAAATTGACTTTGCTTAATTTGGATTTAAATTGATTGAGATGTGCTAATTTTAGTAAGTAGGGGTCACTGCTGAAATTACTTTCCTAATCAAGACCATGTGATTGTCAATTAATGAAATTAATTGTTAATTTAGAGAAATAATTATGGAAAATATTTGTGAAATATTAGAGAATGATTATTTCCTTAATTGACTTGGCCCCAATCAATTAATTGATTAGATTTGATCTAAATCATAATTGAAATCACAATCATCAAACTCTTGCTTGAATAGGATTGGGAATTTGTCTAGCAAATTTCCTTATAATCAAAATTGTTTTGATTACTATATGGTATAATTTCGGTTGAAGAACCGATGATCATCTCAAGTACAAATTAATCAATTTGGCATTATCCTTTCCCGAGGCGGATATGGTGTCTAGTCGGGGATCGCTGGGGTAGCGGGTTGCAACGTATGCGGTCCGTCCCACTCCCGCCGGTACTGGCCATGACAGCGGGTAGGGCCGGGATAATGTCCGAGGGATTAAGATGTATTTTTCTAATTATTAAAATACAAATTAATACGTACTTTGAGAATAATACCATATATATTCAAGTAAGACAATCAAGTTTGATTGATTGAATCGGATTGATAATTAATTTAATATGATTAAGTTAATTATGTCCAATAAAATACTCTAATATGATTAGAGTTGATAATTCCTCTGGAAGAACTAATTATATGAATGTGATTCATAGAAATTAATTTAATTTGAATAAGATATGGAGGATCACATAAGTGACATCCATGGTCTCCCGTCAAGGCGAAGGGTTTCGTCGCCAGATATTATATGTGGGAGACGCCTGTCCGAAGTGACAGCTCCTGCATATGATACATTTGGATCGGGCTCGTTGCTTCTCGAAAGAGTAAGGACGTATGCATAGTGACCCCAATATCGGGTCCTCATATTATTGGGGCGATATTGGATTGCGCATAGCGAGTTGTATTCCTGTTGACGGTTGGTTCAATTAATGACGGGTCAACATCACCTTAGGGGTGGTGGGCCCGGGTATTAAAGACCAAATTGGGAGATGCAAGTTGGACTTGCAAGGCGGAATGTGTTCGCGCTTCTTTTTATCCGAGTTGTAGGTTCTCATATTATTGGGATGCAACAAAGATAAGGAAGGAGATCCCAGATCTTGCTTGAGATATAATGGTAAGTATATCTCTTACATTGAAAGTGATTAAGGGAATGAACTTTCATTGTTGACATGGCAAGACAACTTTGATATAAAATTCCTAAATCAAAGTAAATTATATATTTATATATATATTTATGCAAATTTCTTATTTCAGATAATCCTTCATTAAACCCACTCAATATTATACTCAATAATAACCAGTAAAATATCGTGGATTGGACCCTATGATCCAGATATTGTACTTGCAATTGGACACACAATGTATGTGGTTGCAATATGCAAGTTTCCTCATAATAATGAGAAGTAATAATTAAATAGACAATAGGACTAAAACCCCTAGGGTTTGTATGTCTTATAAGTCTTGATCTCATCGAATGTACTTTGGAAGTGACATGTCAATGATGATCGTAATTATCAAATAATCCTTATAAAATCAATAAAGATTTTCTGGCATACATATGTGCTCTTGACATTTAATCATAAATGACATGGTTCTCTGCATCATGTAGAATGGTAGCTCTATAAGAGATGATGTATTCAAATTGTTTGAGTACCTACCTGAACCTATGTTTTAAGAGTTTAGATGGATTTAGATGATGAGTGTCATCATTCTACTGTCTATACTCTAGTCATTCATGAAGTTTCATAATATTCATATTGTATGAAGCTTGTATAAATGTTGAAATACTCTTATATTGAAATTTTAGATTTTAACATAAGAGATCCTTGGTCTTGAGCAATAGTTGCTTATAGACAAAGGGAGCGCAGTGGAAGCATGGGTTGGACCCAAGTTAGAAGTATAGTCAAAGAGTTGATTGTACTTCTGTGACTTCCATATGACATCCAAAGAGTTGGATGTATGCCAATACTGCAATAAGTTGATGTGTTGATATTATGACCATCAAATCTATCTAGAATCCTTATAGAAGGAATCGGATAGTACATCAGAATAATCTACATATAATCATTGAAATTGACTTACTTATTTGATAAGATAATTGTATCTCAATCTTCTAATGACACTTGCAATTGGTTGCATCTGTATTAGAATAATAGAAATTTGATCTTAAGGTTTAATGGTCATCCATGTTGGAATTGATGCAATTGTTGCAATAATTTCCACCGGGATGAATAGACTTCATATTTTCAGTGGGAGCCCTTAATCTTAGAGAATGTCTCTATGACCTAGATATTAGAATACACTCATTGTTTATTTCTAAATGTTGGGAATAAACATGAAATCTGGAATAGACCTATCATAAAGAGTTATGATGGAGATATTTCAGATAGTAATCTAGCATCTAGTGGACTCCACAAAATTAGAAATTAATGAATGGTTCATTAAGATTTCTAATACTGAAAATTAAACCTTTAAAGATCAATAGGAGGACACAGATCATTTGATAATGATCTGGCATCATGTTTTGGACATTTGTTTGTTGATGTGATCAATAGACTGGTAAGAGATGAACCTTTAGATTGTCTAAATGTTCAAATCTTACATACTTGTGAATATTGTATTCAAGAGTAAAAATGTCCAATACACCTTTCTTTGGGAAAGATGTAAGATGTCAAGGTATTCAAGATCTCATACATATTGATGTATGTGAATCATCTATATCAGAATAAACATTATGGAATTGTGATATCTATTAGTGATTATTTGTGATATGAGAATTCTTCTCTTCACTTAGAAAACTTTGAAATGTTCAAAGATTTCACAATTTTAGTTTAGAACCAAAGTTTGAAGGAAGATGAAATGAATTTGATCTAACTAAGGTAGCATATACCTATTAGATGAATTCAAGAAATACCTTATGGAGATATGAATATCATTCCTATCTCAATCCTCCTAATGAACCTGAACTCGATGGAGTTGTAGGGAGATACAATTGATCATGTGTGACATGATTTAATCAATGATTAATCCTAGCATAATTATCTCTTAGTTTCCAAAGGTATATATGTAGTAGAGACTACAATATATATCCTTAATAAGGTTCCATGCAAGTAATATGGAATCTAGCACTAGAGAGTGCCACTTCATTAGGAAAATAAAGGATGGTATTGTATACCTACTTTATGACCTTGAGATTCTTAAAGGATCTCATCTCTGAGAATGTGATTCTTAGAGGATGACTCTCTTAAGAATCAAGATGAAAATGAAGTAAAGGAACTCATTTAATCTTGAGAAGATAATGAGGCTCCTGAAATCGGAAACTAAAAGGACAATTAAAGATGAAACACTAATACCTCTTCAAATAAGTTTGAGGATGGATTCCATGTGTCAGTTGAATCTGACAATGATCGGACTTCATGTGATGAAGCTCCTAAGGATCATGACATGGAAAGATGGATGTTAGCAATAAAAGTCTAATGTAGACTTCATATATAAGTGTTGTATATGGACCCTCAAGGATCCACCTATATGGGTAAGACCCATCAAGGTGTAAATGAATCTTCAAGAGAAAGAGGGGACCCGATGAAGAAGGTAGAGACCTTCAAAGCACGGTTCGTAACCATGAGCTACACACCGAAGAGAAGACATCGCTTGCGATGAGACTTCCTCTTCAGTGACCTTGCTTTAACCCATCAGAATATTGCTAACTATAGCTATACAACTTGACTATGACATCTTCATGATGTGAGTCAAGATTGCATTCCTCTATGAATACCTCTTTGAGGATATTCATATGAAGTAGCCCCAGGGCTTCATGGTTGAGGAAAGCAAGGTGTGTAAGCTAAAGAACTCCATCTTTGGACTCAAATAAGCTTCCTATAGTTGGAACATAGCATTTGATGAAATTATAAATGTTATGATTTCAGATAAAATCTTGATGAACCATGTGAAGCTTAGTGGGAGTGCCATTGTGTTCATCGTGCTAAATGTAGATATTATTCTAATCATTTAGAATGATATAAGAATAATAATAAGTGTTTTATAATTTGATTGTTCCATACCTTGAGATATGATCTCAAGGATACCTCTTAGATCCTAGTTCTGAAGATGTTCAGAAGCAAAGAGAAGAGGATATTGGGACTGTCACATTCTTAGTACACCTTGGACATATTCTATTCTTAGAAATTCTAAGAAAGGCTTCCATCCCTTAAGATATGGTACTGATCTATCTAATGGGATAGCACCTCAAAAGGTTGAGGAAGTGAATGCTAGAACTGCTTGCACTTGTGCATCAGTTACGAGAAGCTGAGTGTATGCTGGATGTGTACGAATACCGGATGTCTGCCATGCAATGGGAGTAGTAAAATGTTACTGATCCTACTATGGAGATAAAACACTTGATTGCAGTAATAAACAAAATCTTCATAGATGATAAGATTTTTGAGATAGTGATCTTAAAGTCTTATCCTCAAATACTTAAGACTATATAGATAGTGATCTAAAAGATCTTAACTTTGGATACCTTTAGAGATAGTGATCTCCAGAGATAAAGGTATTCTGATAAGGATTATGGAAATACTGGTTATAACAAATTATTAAGCTATAGTGTCAATGACCCTATAATAGCTTTAACAAAATTGAGTATTGGTTGCATGAGATGCAACATTCGCATTAAATGTGAGCACTGTTACTGGGGATATGCAAGTACCGTAAAAGGACTTGGTGTAGTCTCACGGGAACAGAGTGACTGATCAACTTACCTAGCTATTTTCTAAATAGCCTATGATTGTCACATGAGTGTGTGTTTAAATGATTAGCCCATTAATGGTTCTTTGGGCTAGTGGGAGATTGTTGGACATGCGAGCCCACGGCGAGCCATTATGCAATAAATGTTATTGCAATTCACTCCTTGATCTGAAATAAAGAGTATATAATTTGCATAATAGGTCCCTTAGTACAATTAGGGTTGTGTACCATGGCCATCTTGATGATCATATAGCTGTTGATTCAATTATTGAATCATAGAGGCTGGTGCTTGGATGAATATCTAAAGAGTTAGATTGAGGACTCATCAAGCACCATCAAATGATTATAAAGAGATGATCTCTAGCCTGAGAAGGAGATGGCAATCCTTTCTCTAAAGGCTGATATCTGACCGACCTCTTGATGCAGGTCCTCTGCATAGGAATAGAGATTCGAAGGTGTCAGATTAGTTAGGTCAAAGAGTTGACTTAACGAGATCGAGATAACCAAAGTCCTATATCGTATGCTGTCACGATACAGGCACGCATCCTCTGACCGGAGACAGATGTGTTACTATATGTTTGAGTATGTACATTTGGCAGACCAATAGGTTGATGACCTAATCAAGGTCTATACACCGGTGCGCTGGTGTGCATATAAGGGCATATGAGTAATACGATCTCTCAAAGGGATCATACAGGTTCTGTTACTGAACCGGAAGACATGAGCTCACTCATGAGATATTGGGAAGAATCAAATTCCATGCGCATGGTCGTCTCGCTTTGGAAGCTTGACTGAATTTGTAGGTTTGATATATACTTTTTGGAAAGTATATGATCAAGACCTAGGTATGATATATGCTTTTGGAAAGTATATGATCGATACCGACTCCCAATGATCGAATGAGAAACTTACTGATAAAACCCTGAAGTAGACAATGTAAAGTTGATCTAATACTTCGGGTTTACTCAGAGTCTTCCAGTATGCAGGATGTACAGGTATTAGGAATACCTGAGGGTGATGTGATCATAAACGATTGTATAACCATGACGCTTCCATTCCTAGGGAGTGATGAAACAGGTCTGGATTTTAGTGACTCCTCTCAGTAGAGAAGTAATCTGATCTTAGTCCAAATGTTGGACATTGATCTGAATGTGATGCAGATGCAATGAGAAGATTAGATTTGCGGTCTTGATTTAATCAAGCATCTATGAGAGGCCCGCGATCTGGATTTGAGATATCATCTCAATATCCATGTCACTATACGTGGAACAATACAATCGCCCTGTCCTTATCTCCAAGTATTCGCGGAGAAAGCGCATTATCCTTGAAAGAGTTCATGGATAATTCTATCGTTGATATATGTATCCGAGCATTGAGAAAATGGATAATTAAATGTGATATGAATTTGATTCATATTATAAAGAGAGTTATCTTAGATAATTAAATGTGATTTGATTATCAAAGATGTAAATAATATGAATGTGATTCATATTATTTGAGCACATGAGAATAAGTTATCCAATATAATTAAATGTGATTTAATTATTATGGATAAGAATAATGTGGATAGTAATATCCAATTATTCATAATATATTATAAATGTGATTTATAATGTATTGGAGAGAGTTAAATATAATTTATATTAGTAGATTAATTATTAATGTGTATTGGATACACATTGTCTAATTAATTGAAAATGTAAATTACATTTTGTTTTGGGTTGTGAATGTCATTCACAATTTTCCAATGGCATGATTGCAATGTTCACAAAATAAATTGGATTTATTTTTGTGAAATAATATTCAACAAAAGTTGTTGAGAGATATTAGAGAGAATTATGAGATAATACAATCTCATATAATAGGAGAGGCATCCACCTTCCATATAGGAAGAGTGGACGGCCACAATTCCCACAAGGAATGTGGTGGCCGTCCACCCTTCTTATGGAAGGAGGCTTGCCTCCTTTCCTATTTCTCTAATTGAGATTGATTTAATATAAATCAAATTATATTCTACATATATTTGATTTTTATTAAATTAATTGTTGTTGGTTTTTACCAACATAAATCTTAGCCATTGAAAGAAACACAATCAATGAGAACCATTGGATTCGTGTTGTCCCATGGATTGAGATCCATGGATCCCAAAACCCTATAAATAGAGAGGCATACCCATGCTCTCTCTTTACACAACATGTGCTATAGTAGCACATCTCTCTCTCTCTCTTTCTCTCTATAGGTCAGCCCTCTCTCTTCCTCTCATGGTCGTCCACCATGGATGCCATGGAGAAGTTCTCCATCGTCGTAGCATCATCATTATGTTGCCCGTTCGTCTGCTCGTGGATCTCTGTCTCCTTCGGTGCGCCTCGCTCGTGAAGAAGACGTCGGATCTCGTGTGTTGAGATCAGGAGATCCGCCGCTTGGATCATCAACATGGATTGCGAGAAGCACGCGGTTCATCCCCGCGCTCGCAAGCGTCTCCTCTGTCGGATCGGACTTGAGACAGGAGGTCTCTTCGTTTAGAGACTTGATCGCAACCACGCTTCAAGAGGTAATCCTATTACTTGTTTGTGGTTTAGACGAGACGATCCGAGAAGTGTTCTTGGATCATGTGGTCTCGTCGTAATAAAAATTTTAAATTCCGCTGCATCGAGCAACTAGTGCGACTAGTCGCTCCTCGTCACATTCGATACGACGCTCACGCTTCCGTGATGCGCTTAAGGATATAACCATATCCTTCACATAGTCCTTGGGTCAAATTATCAGAAAGAGGGTGTTTCTCTAGGCCTCCACTATATCCTCGCAACTCAGCTGCAGGAGCTAGTACCTCTGTGGCTGGGTCTTCAGCTCAAACATGAGCACATGTATGCTATTACTATCATCAGGAAGGCCACATCAAGAAAGATTATCCGAAGTTGAGAGGTTCGGGGTTTAAACCAACCCCAATTAACAGTATAACATCCACCTCGAGCAATGGAGCAATACACGTAGGAAGATAGGGTAGAGGTCGTGGCTCACAAGGAGCATCTACTACACAACAACCACCACAAAGTGTTGCGGGTTCTAGCTTGCCTATTCCTAATGGCCAGCTCAATGCAATCACTGAAGAACAATCCTACAATTCAGGCATGGTCGTACGAGATATCGTTACTATTCATGGCTTTTCAGTACATGCCTTGTTTGATTCGGGTGCTTCACATTCATTTATTGCTCGATGTATAGTACCCACTTTGGGTAAGGTACAATAGAAGTACAAAAGTCCTATCTGATCAAGGGACCAGGAGGACAAGTATTTATAATCCAAGAAATCCTGGATGATTGTGTAGTACTGATAGCAGTACATTAGTTACCGGTTTCCCTATTACTTATTGAAATGGATGACTTTGATCTCATCCTAGGGATGGATTGGCTAGAAAGGCATCATGAATGCCTTGATTGTTTCTAGAAGATAGTAACTTTTCACATTCCTAACTCAATAGAGTTCTAGTTTATTGAAAAGACATCCAGTGATGATGTCAAATACATCTCTACTCTAAAGGCTCAACAACTGTTAGAACAAGGGTGCAAAGGCTATTTAGCTTATGTATCCACTACATCAGGGTCAGATGGAATGATAGAAGATGTGCCTATAGTGTGCGAGTTTGCTGATGTATTTCTAGAAGAATTACCTGGATTACCACCTTAGCGAGAGATTGAATTTGAAATCTCTCTCACATCTGATACTCTGCCTATCTCTATTCCTCCATATAGGATGGCACCGGTGGAGTTACGGGAGTTAAAGGTACAGTTACAAGAACTGTTAGACAAAGTCTTCATTCGTCCTAGTACTTCACCATGGGGTACACATGTTTTGTTTGTTAGGAAGAAGGACGGGTCGATGCGGTTGGGCATTGACTATAGACAGCTAAACAAGAGGACAATAAAGAATAAGTATCCTCTACCAAGAATAGATGATCTCTTTGACCAGTTACAGGGTTCGACTGTGTATTCCAAGATTGGTTTAAGATCTGGATACCATCAGTTGAAAGTTAAAGATACAGATATTCCCAAAGCAACTTTTCGAACTAGATACGGACATTATGAATTTTTAGTTATGCCTTTTGGACTGACAAATACCCTAGCGGCCTTCATGGATCTCATGAATCGAGTATTCAGGGAGTTCCTAGACCACATTGTAGTAGTATTCATTGATGATGTGCTTATTTACTCCGAGGATAAGTACCAACATGAACACCATCTTAGGCAGGCACTCGAAACACTAAGAAAGAACAAACTGTATGCTAAATATAGAAAATGTGACTTTGGTTGATTGAAGTATCCTTCTTAGGTCATGTTATTTTAGAGGCAGGTATATTAGTTGATCCTGCAAAGGTTAGTGCGGTGATAAGTTGGGAACACCCGAAGACTGTCACAGAAATACAATCTTTTCTGGGTCTAGCTGGGTATTATAGAAGATTTATGAAAGACTTTTCACGAATAGCATTGCCCATGACTAGGCTGACTCAGAAAGGAGTTCCATTCATATGGTCTGACGCATGCGAAGCTAGTTTTCAGACACTGAAAGAATGCCTAACATCTGCACCTATCCTTACTCTACCCTCCAGGAGTAAAGGATTTACAGTGTACACTGACGCATCTAAAGGACTTGGGGCAGTTCTTATGCAACATGGTAAGGTAGTTGCTTATGCATCATGACAACTCAAGACACATGAGAGGAACTACCTGACACATGACCTTGAAGTAGTTGTCGTAGTTTTTGCTTTAAAGATATGGAGACACTACCTCTATGGTATTACTTTTGAAATCTTCACCGACCATAAAATCTTGAAATATCTGTTTGATCAGAAGGAGCTAAATATGAGACAGAGACGGTGGCTAAAGTTATTGAAGGACTATGATTGCACCATCTCCTACCACCCTGGTAAAGGGAACGTCGTAGCAGATGCCCTTAGTAGAAGAACTTATTCACATGGATTGTGAGTGCTATCCACTTCTGGGGTGTGCTATCAACGTTAAGTAAATGGAAACCCTATTGATAGCAGTGCCGATAGTATAATTATTTCTCACCAATACAAACAAGAGATCTGGGATAGAATAAATAAAGGACAAGAGGATGATCCAATCCTTAAAGACTTGAGACAACAACGTGAGCAGAATGAGATAGAGGGATTCCATATACAAGCTGGGATATTGTATAACCATCATAGAGTTTGTGTACAAAATACACCCGAATTAAGGAAAGATATCTTACGTGAAGTGCACTGCTCAAGATTATCTATTCATCCAGGAATTACGAAGATGTATAAGGATCTTCGTTCAAACTTTTGCTGGCCGGGAATGAAGAAGGATTTTGCTGAGTTTGTGAATTCATGCCTCACTTGCCAACAGGTAAAAGATTCACACCAAAAGCCACCAGGATTGTTACAACCCCTCCCTATACCTGAGTGGAAATGAGAAAGTATTTCAATGGACTTCGTTACTAGCTTACCTCAGACAACTGGTGGTAAAGATAGTATATGGGTTATAATAGATCGTCTGACCAAGGTAGCACATTTTATTCCAATAAGCTTATCTTCCACTCCAGATCAGCTTGCTGAGTTATATATTACACATGTGATCCGCCTCCATGGTATCCCAAAGGAAGTAGTTTCCGATTGAGATTCACGGTTCACCTCACATTACTGGGAGAACTTCATGAAAGTATTGGGTACACAACTATGCTTGAGCACAACATATCATCCCCAAACAGATGGTCAGTCATAACGTATGATTCAGACTTTAGAGGATATGCTACGAGCATGTGCCTTAGAATGGAAAGTATCATGGGTGAAACATTTACCTCTTGCAGAATTCACCTACAACAATAGTTACCATACACGTATTGGCATGACACCATTTGAAACACTATATGGACGTAGGTGTCCTACTACTTTGTGTTAGCAAGAGGTTGGGATAAAGAACCTTTATGATTCAGATAGACTCTAGGAGACACGGGAAGCTGTAGAGCTTGCTCGAAAAAGACTAATAACTGTTCAGAGTCGCCAGAAAAGCTATAGTGATACCAGGCGACGAGACCTTGAGTTTGAAGTAGGCGACTTTGTATTCCTCAAAGTATCGTCTATGAAGGGAGTTCAGAGGTTTGGCTTACGTGGAAAGTTGGCACCTGGGTTCGTGGGTCCTTTTGAAATCATTCAGCGGATTGGAAAAGTTGCATATAGACTTGCACTTCCTCCACATCTTTCGGCAATACATGATGTTTTTCATTTATCAAATCCGAGAAAGTACATTAGGGATCCAGAGCATAAGATGAGTTATGATGATTTACATGTTGAGCCAGACTTGACATACCAAGAAATACCTGTGGAAATATTAGATAGAGATATCAAGAAGTTGAGGAATAAAGAGGTGCCTCTAGTTAAAGTATTGTGGCAGAACCAAGAGTTTGAAGAAGCCACATAGGAACCTGAGGTGGAAATGAGAGAGAAATACCCCTATTTGTTTGAGTGATAATACTATGGGTTGCATATCTTCTTTATAAATTAAATGGCATTCCATTCTCTTTAAGGTTGTTATGGTTTCAATCCTCTTTAAGGTTGTTATGCCATCATTATAAGTCTCGAGGACAAGACTTCTTTTAAGGTTGTTATAATTGTAAAGCCTTGAACTTGGCATCTCTCGGATTCTATATAATAAGACCCGACTCATCAAGAAGAAACTGACGGAATTTGTTTCGTGTGAATCAGACTTCGTTTCGATTTGTTATGATTTTCGGAAGAAAGAGAAGTAAGGAGGTTTAAAATGTCATTAACCAGTAATGACTGTCATTAAGACTAATTAAGCATGATTGAAGAAACTAAGGATGGATTCAAAACCGCTAATGACCATTAACGAACACTAATCAATAGTTAGTAAAAGATAAACGTAAGTAGCGAAAGTTAAATCGTGATTAGTGAAAGTTAATCATGATTAGCATTAATTAAGCATCATTAGCGAATCTAGAATCCTATGGAATGTTCTAGCTTAAGCCCTAAGTTTCGGATAAGTTTTAGCCAAAATCATGGGCGAAAACCATGGACCGCTAACCGTGGTTAAGGTCTAAAACATGGTTTTCTAACAATGGTTAGCGGTTTTCTAGAGCCTATAAATACCCCCTATACCCATTCATTCTCTATGATTTCCACTACCACCACCACCCCAAGGGCATGTTTGGTAACTGGGTTGGGTTGGGTTGGGTTGGGGTATCCCATGTGAATAGTAGCTGTTTGGAGGGTTGGAATGATAATGATGATGTGATGTGACATTGATTATGTGTTATATTAACTTTTTTAATGATTATAATATATTTTTTCGTTAAAAATTTAATTGAACATAGTTAAAAACCATTATACCAAAGAAATTGTGGGGTTAATACAAGTAATCCCAACACAGATGAGGAGGGTTGGAGCCAGGGGTATGCTGGTGTATCCCTATGTACACCAGCAACCAAACAGGCCCAAGGGCTAGGGTCGAGAGGTCGGAGGAGGAGTACGAGGTGAGGAAGGAGCGCTAGCGAAATGCTGCCAGGAGAACGACGAGGAGGAAGGTACGATCCTCTCTTAGTTTACTTCGTGAGTTAGGTTTTCGATTCATGTTTAGTTCCCTTTCTGATTTCCTTTCAATGATTTTATAAGGGAAAATTCTGCCGAAATTTTTATAGAAATATGTCCCAATATAAGGGAAAATTCTGCCGAAATTTTCCTAGGAATATCACCCCGTATAAGGGGAAACTCTGCCGAAATTTTCTTAGAAATATCACCATGTATAAGGGGAAACTCTGCCGAAATTTTCCTAGAAATATCACCCCGTATAAGGGGAAGCTCTTCGTGTTCTTCGTGTGTTCTTCACGTTCTTAGTGTTCTTCATTCGTTCTTCACGTTAAAGCACTGCATACGTGAGAGAGAGCTTGATTAAGTAACGAAATACTTCCTTTTGCTGTTGGATTTTCATACGAGATTATTGAAATTCATAATTTTATGTTCTTCGCTATAAAGAACCCTAATTTGACTATTTTTAAGAAAGTATGAAAAGTTGCTTTGTGATTCTCACTAAAATAACGTTTAAGCATCGAATTGATGCAATGGCTTGGAAAGATAGGGTTTGGGAGTTAAAAGATCATAAATTGAGGATATAAATATATGAATTAATATATGTGTAAGTCTATACTCAATATTTATGGTTGCGCCAATCTAAGGCTTAACAGAGGAATTACATCATGGGAATTGATGTGTTTTGAGTTGGATCCTGAAAAGGATCGTGTGTCACGTTAAGGATGTCTGGGAGTAGAACTACAAGTTGGGCATGCAACCTGTCGGTTTGTCGGAAGGAACCCGTATTGGCATTTCCCTACCTAGGTGGTACACGGTTGCCCTGTTATGATAAGTGCGCACGAAATGAATGATTTGTAATACGTGGTACCGGGAGCCAATATCTTCAGGTTGAACGACAGAAGATGTGATCGTGCCATGTGGAGGCACGAGTGGTTGGATAGTGGCCGGGTCACGATAACATATATTTAAAGCCGCTAGGTTATATGATTAAATGTTGGCCTGAGGTTTAAGAAACCAAGTCCTCGAGGACGGTGTGCTCCTTTGTTTGCCAGGCTGAGGGATTGAGACCCTGGATAATAAAATAAAAGGAAATTGACAGGGTAGTATTGGAGGATTCGTTGAGGCGATGTGCGGCGACATAAGCTTACCAGATCAACGCAATCTCCAATCCCGAAGTGTCCACAACTTCATAGTCCATATAGTGGTGAGGTAATTCCCTGGACTAATCCCTGACGTGGAATAGAAATGAATATGACTTAAATTAATGAGAAGGAATGCAACTTTTTGTGATAACAAGTTTTGAAAAATTATACAATTTGTTTGCTTTTCTCTTCTTCGTTGCTTAGCACTCGCTAATTACTATCCTATAATTTATGGGAAACCCAACAGGTGTCAGTGAGCCAGCACAAGGACTTTAATAATCCAGCCAACCAGTATAGTCATCCAGCCAGCCATAGTATCTTTATTCTGTAAGGTAGTTAGTAATCTTATTGTGTGTTTCCTTCCAACTGATGTACATGTAAATGATATAGTAGAATAATGTATCATGTGATCTTTATTTTGTGAATGAAAAAGTGTTTAAATACTTCCTTCTGAGTATTTTTAATTGCAGTCTGTTTTCTAAATGTTAGTTGTGATTGCTGAATACATTATTGTTGAGTAACCAGATCCGGATATGGGTGGATCCGACGACCTGGAATCAGGGTCGTGACAATAAAGGTGCTCGTTATGTTGATAAATAAGGACCTCCATCTTCCTCCTCAAATTTGGTCACTTTTCATCCCCCTAAACCCCGTGTCTCGGCAAAAGTAGTGTATCCCTATGACAGAGGGAGATCCACTGAGCTCGCGGCGGTGGACGGAGGGTGGAGGTGCACCCAGGCTGCCGCTCCGGTGTGACCCTACTCCTTGGCCACTATGCAGGTACGAGCTGCGTCTTTAGTTATTTTAGATAGATTTTTGTTCCTGCTTTTTAATTATGCAATTAGATTAGTCATTAGCATGGTGTTTTAACGTAAAATGGGTCATTCGTAGTTCGCCGGAGCTCCACTCCGACGAACGATTCCACCGTATACCCGTTGTTGACCGACCCCTTGACCGCCTTCATTGCTTTCCCATTCGCTTCTCCATCTCCCAGCCATCCTAGACCCGTCGGAATCTCTCTGATTCCACGAATCGATGCTCCCCTCCGCCACTTTGCCGGAAGCGTCTCCGCCCATCTCATTTTTGTGCTAACATCTTCACTTCCGATCGAGGAGGAGACCCTCGAGCCGTATTTCCTTCCTGTGCAGGTTAGGCGCACAAAGTAGCGCCAGGAGATAGATCTGCAGTTGGTCGGAGGTTCCTGGAACCCTTCTTCTTCCCCGACCTTGCGGAGGGCCTCCGGTCGACCTCGTGCCATTTTGATGCCTCCAGGAGATAGAGACACCTGCCATGAAGCTTTTGGGACCCTTGGAAGCAGCAAAGATCGACGAGGGAGGGAGATCTCACCGGAAGAAACTCGCCAGCGCCGAGCTTCTTCCCTGTTCTTCCTTCGCCCTTCCCTGCCGTCGGATGAAGAAGGTGGCCCCAGATCACACTAGAGCTGTTGGATCACGCCATGCATCAGCCGTTTGATCATGATCCATGATCTAATCTCATGCGTCCATCGACGAAGCGTCATCGGCCGTTGGATGCGTGATATGTGTATAAGTGAAGATCATCCAGCCGTCCGCCCGTACTTTTTTGGGGGCTAATTTGCATATCTCGCCTTACCATTTTTGTATTTAGAATTTAGTCATGTAAATAAAAGTTAACATTTATAAATAATTGGAGATTTTGTAAATGGACCCCCGCACTTTCTGTAATTGCAATTAGGTCCATTTCACATCACCTCACGTTCCGTCCCACGTGAGGTGGCAAAATTGCATGTATAACCATGCAACTTTTTGTAATTATTATTTAAGCCTATAAATTGAAATGAACGTTACATATTTTTGTGAAAATTGCTGCGAGGCCTTTGAACTTTTTAATAATTACATTTTGGTCCCTCCCAATGCGCATCACGTGTCGTCCCACGTGATGGGGAAATTTGCATGGGTAACTTGGCGGGTTTTGTAATTATAAATTAGTCTTTAAAATTTATAAACATTGTAAACTTTTGGTATTTTTGCACTATGCACTCTGGAATTTATTTTATTTGTAAATATGCCCCTCCTAGGATGTGTATTTTTGTGTGTTTTATCTATTTATTAAAAATATCCAACTTGCTCCTAAAAATCCACAAAAAATAGGATTAGATGCTTCATGTATTGTACTTTCAGGTCACGTGTCTGTTTTGTATTTTTTTGCATTTAATTTATTTTTTAAAATTAAAAAGGAGCCTAAATAATCCCTGTCTAATTTATAAATACCAAAAAAAATATAAAAACATTTTGAAAAAAATCCAAAAAATTTTATATAGTATATTTTAGCATTTATTGAGTCCAGAAAACAAAAACTCCTAAAAATAGTAAAAGAAAATTATAAAAATCAGAAATCTCCCAAATCCAACCAAAAAATATAAAAATTCTAAAAAAACCAAAAATATGTTTTTCTGCTTTATAATTATCTATATATTATTATTTATCTATAAAAATTAAGTTGGGTAATTTTGAGATTTATTTACTATTTTTAAAACCCAAATTAATTTCAGGTATTTAATTAATCCCTTATTAGGGATATTTTTGAGTTTAAAAATACATAAAAATTATCAAAAATTCCAGAAACTAATAAAAAAATTAGAAAAAAAATAAAAATCACAAAATATCTTATTTACTCTATTTTGACTATTTCCACATATTTATGTATTTATAGTATCTATATATATATCTTATATTGTATTTATACATATACCTATTTATATATATTATATTCAAAAGAAAAAGAAAATATAAAAAATCTGAAAAATAAAAATCAAATAAAAAATTATAAAACCAAAAATAAAATTAAAAATATAAAATTAAAAACTCACAAAAACAATAAATTGAACAAGAGATACATGATAGAATTTTTGTGCATTTATTTGTGCCTCCTTCCACCGTTTGCTCCCAATGCTCGACCTCTACACGTACTTACACCTATACACTTTTGTAGAGTTATAATAAATTTTAAGTCCACATTTTTATACTTAATTGCTTTATTCTCGTTGTGGGTTAATTGTTGATTAAATCCAAGGTTTTCATCGCAGGTCGCCACAACGACTTTGTCTCTGCCTTGTGCGAGGCATACTTAGACTCACAACGAAGGTTTTGGGTTTATCATACATACTGGCGAGGATTTTGCTGACAATCAGGTTTCTTGAAGCCTTCATTGACTTTATCACATTCTCAAGCATCATTAAATCAGGTCTAGACTCAAATCTCCAGTCCTAGTTCCTCAAGTGATAACTCAACTCGTCTCATCAATTATGCAGTTATGAAAGTGATTTGTTGATCATATTCTTTAGAAGGTAGAGATAAAGAGTGCAATATAATGCACAAATATTTCAAACTAGGGAAGTGTGGATTATTAAGTTTCAAATCCCTAGTGATTAAGTTTGGCTAACTCAGACTCTCAAGATCTCAAAAACCAAGTTTCCTCAATTCCTCAAGCCTTGAGTGATAGTGAATGTGTCAGGAATACACAAGCTCCATAGTGAGTGAGTTTTTGTAATTGTTGAGTTTTGCAATTTTATGAATATTTTTTAGATAAATTTTTAATCTAGAGAGAAATAGTAACTAGCCCAAGCTCATATAAATAGTTGCCTCCATCTCCAGCCGGTATGGGTGTAACCACGGACCGTTAGATGGCTACCTGTGTTACTTCAAGAAAGTGCCATTCGCATTGTCTTTTTACTACACACTCTGCTAAGGGAGACTGTAGTTCCATCACTGAGAAATAACTACTCATTTCTAAGCTTAGTAGTCAGAACTGTTGCCTAAGAAAATATTTTAATTTTTCATATTTTTTTTGAGATTTTTGAAAAAAGGCAATAGTATATACAAAACAAGAAGTTAGCCCCTCATTTTTGATAAGATTTTTCCAAACCATGTCACATAATATATATATGTATGTATATGTTTTCAAAATATTTTTCAAACGATTTTCAAAACGAGTAAAATCCATATTTTTCAAACCAATGTCAAACATTTTTCAAAACATTGTAATACAGTTAGAAAATTTCTCAAAGTATTTACAAACATTTTTAGTTCACAAGATACTTATACCCTAGCCCTGAAAAAGTTCCAAAAATTTCGACATACGAGTTATGACTAAAGAATATATAATATATACAGTATATCCCCTATACTTAACAATTGCTATGTCCTCATATCGCAAAGTGATATGAAGCCATAACTCATGTCAAACACAAGGTGATATAGCAGAGCTGACTCAGATGGCCCCCCTATACTTAGGTCAAAATGACCTAACTATAAAAAGACAAAAAAAGATGGAAGAATGAAACGGGTACCCCATATACTTAGGCCGTCAATAGCTCAAGTATTGGATATGCAATGAAGATGGGGAGACCCCAGGTGAATAATCATTTACTATACAAGGCCCCCCCTATACTTAGGATGAAGAGTAGCCTAAGTTTTTGGATGTGGAATTCATGCTAAGGAACTTGAGAGCAGTTAGGGTTAGAGCGTGGAGTGGATTTACACATATGGTTGGATGGAGACGGGGGTGGGGGAAGTATATATAGGGTTACGGGAGGGTTGGGAGAAGACACATTCAAGCTCAACCAAGCAGACAATACCCCATGTTTCACAAACACACACATGAAGACCAACAAGCGATGGTCTTTTATCTTATCTGTTTTATTAGTGATCATTCAAAATTCAAGCACACTACATAGGTTTTTAAGGCTAGGTTTTGGGCACTATCCTAGAGATACGTCCTCACCTCTCAATATTCAAAACAACATGCATACAATGACAGGGTTTGCTCTCCCATAATCCAAGAGTGGTTTTTTTTATTTCATCAACTTGCATTATCACTCCCAATTTTAGTTTTAGGTTATCACTGAAGTGAATGTGAATACAAGTCAAACACATCGTCTATCGACCAGTCCCAATTTCCTTTAATATCCTTAAGTGACAAATCAGGGAAGATTGAGAAAAGCCACTATAGTCATGAACACCATGATGCATGCTTGAGATAGATACTTACAGTGTCTCCAGTCTTCTCCATGCATATGCAAGATTGAATTTAAATTTATCGCTAAATGCATACAAGTTGATAAAAACCACATCCTAAACATGATACTATTAGCGATAAAGAAATGGGTTAAGTTTGGCCAAGTAGATCGATGTCTAGCGCGCCTCATTGAATCAAGGAAATAATGTGGATCTCTCAGATTCTTAATGTGTATCCTACCTACGATCAAGCATAAATAATATGAAGAATAGAGCCAACTCAGATAGCCATGTGCCTGGTCGTAGGTCGATACTCAAGTGAAGCCTTACCCGTTCTGGGGAGAGTCTTTCACACACCACATGCAGTGTTCATTTTTTTTTGTACACACGCGAGCCCTCAAACGAGGCCCGCTAGAAATGCAATGATAACAATTATTTACAACATGAAATTCATGAACAAAATGTGGAGTCAACTCCTTGAATTCTTCTAGGTTTCTTCAGCGGCTCCTCATAGCGGGAGCTCTCAACACCATGTCTACATGTAGATCGAGCATCCTTAAATCACCATGGGCCCTGCCACAAAAAAAACTCAGAATAATATTAATAAAATAATCAATAAATGATGCAAGAACAACCACAATGTGAAGACCTTAAATTCTGAAAATAATCTCATCAAAAATAATGTAATAAAATTCAACAAACAAATAGGATGAGATGTGTCCTCGACAACTGCGCCATTTGATGAACCTCATTTTCACCGCTTAGATTAATCTGTAGTTATCATAGTACATGCGGTGAAAATGATCCATGCAAAGACAACACCTTCAAATATGTGGCAATTATTTTACTTGGCAAGTATACCAAGGTCGAACACAGGGACACGAGCCTCCTAGTCTATTCATAAAAAAATTATCGATTAAATAATGAGTGGTCATATTCTAAATCGAGGTCTTCGAATGCAGATGCGATGCATGTCACAAAATAATATGCAGATTTATCACGCGGACAAAATGACGTAGAGACAAAGTGATATGATGCATGCATTTTTGTTTGATTTTAAATGCAATTAAAATTGAGATGAAATGTGTATGATATGCAACGGATAACCATGCATAAGAATAGTGTACAAACATTCCTTAAAATAATCACATCAATAAGCAATCAAGGAAGGGTTAATTTCAGAGACAAAATGTAGCATTAATAATGAAACGATTATATTAATGGCAAGTAACGAGAGGGCAAAAGACACTATGAATAATAAAAAACTAGCACATTTAATTAAGTGTCAAAATATGAAATACATGATGCCATTAGGTAGAGGGGCCTAAATGTAATTTCCAAAAGCCAGAGGGGACTCCCTGAAATTTTCCCTCGTGCACTGGGGGCATTTTGGTAATTATCATAAACTGATAGGGTCTCCTCGTAAAATACCCCAGACGTGCACGTTAGGCACATACATGGGTACCTGGATGCAATGATGAGGAAGTCTGGGGGATCTAGTTGCAAATAACCTCGCCCCTCATGTGCGAGACACACGGGGTGAGGTTCGGAGAGGGTGCAACTTTGGGTGGATACGTGGCTGGACTAGGGTGCTTCGGGCGAGTGGGTAGGGGTCTATTGAGCCTGTAGGATCGGTGGCGCAACGTGGCATCAACTAAGCCATTGGATGGACATCAGAGGGGTGCCATCCAACGGTATACGTACCTTCAGGAACCTCGTTCTCCTCCGTGTCTTGATGGAGCAAACTAGCTCCTACGACCTTGCCAGAGCTCCTCCTTGCTTCCCAAGATCCTCTGAAAATTGGATAAGGTCACTAACGTGCGGGCGAAGGAGATGGAAGCAAGGCGGAGGTGTGGCGATGACTAGAGAGGCGGTGCGGTGCATCGTCGTAGGAGGACGAGATGGAGATCAGAGCAAGTTGCGAAGCTCCAACCATTGAAGGAGATGTGTGCCTGCAAGCATCAGTAATAGCTAAAGCAAGTGTTGCGCATGCGAGGTGAGTGAAATGGTGGCCTGTGCGTGACAAAGAGGGTGGAGGCCTGGCGGGTTCTGACAGAGAGAGGGTATAATGATTGAAGGGTTGTGCAAGGGAGATGGATGGGTGGTGAAGCTTGATAGATGGTCTATGTGAGGTGGAGTGCATCGTGTATGGTGGAATAATTGAGAGAAAATCAACAAAACCAATATGCGAGAAGTTGCCTGATCGGAGCAAGTTGACGGGTGAAGGAGGAGCTTGGGCTGAGGTACCTAGGGGACCTCTACTCGTCGCTCGAGCGGGTCAGCAAGTCCCGCGAGCTCTACAATAGTTGGGCTGTCGTTACTTGGTCGTGACGGTCGAGGGCCAACACCTAGCCGGAGGCGCCATTATGGCCATCGCTCCAACCTCCATCTATCACAGGGAGGTGGAGAAGGGCTAGAGCTTAGGCTCCATATTGGTCGACGAGTGAAGACGGGATCAGAGCCGGGGTATTTGAAGGCAGAGGTCCGAACATTTTGTGTGTTAATGGTTGTGCTTGTAACGACCGTGTAAAAGCTGTGAGTGAGGGACAATGTCACTGATGGATGCACGAAGATGGCGGAACCTAGGGCTTTGAAGGGTGGCATTAGGTTTTGGAGAGAGGGTCAGAGGCAAGGGTTAGAAATGGAAGGGGGCGACGGGGTCGTGAGGTGTAACGGCTGGAGGAGAATGAGCTGGAGGTAGGAGAAGGGTTTTGGACCGTTGGATCGCTTGATCCAACGGTCGAGATATAGGCACTATGGAGCGGGTGAGGTAGATATGTGGATCTGATCGAGCGGTGAGGAGATACATGGAAGGTGATGGTGGAGATGGGCTCTAGGGACTCATCCAACGATCACGAGAGGAGCCTGGCGTGGATGAGGCTCAACCCTTGGATGGTTAGCCATCCAATGGGTGAGACGGAAACGGGAAGGAGTGGCAGAGATTTGATCTGGAGAGGGGATCAAACGGCTGTGAACAAAGTGGAGAAGGATGACTGCGATGGAGGCGGAAAGAGATGGATCTAAGAGTGGAGAAAGTGGGCACGTGGTTGGGGAGAGAGGGGCCACATGGGCACCCTAGAGGGCACCACGTGGCCCAACCAGATTATTTAGAAATGTGAAAAAGAATACAAATTAAGAAAGAAATAAAAGGAAGGAGAGTTAGCAAAAAGTCAAAACATGAAGTTGTAGATCTCGATGAGACCTACAAGCTTCATAGTGAACAGAAGGTCAAAAGAGGTCATTTAAACAAAGAAATAATTTTTGTAGTATTTTTAAGAGATAAGCACACTTGATTTTAATTGCTTTGATTTTTTTGTATTTTCAATTTCTTTTTAAAACCAAAATAACTATTCTATAATGTTTATCTAATTTTAGGGGGGTTTTCAATAGGGAATAAAACAGAGGAAAATTAAAGAAAATAAGAGTTAATTTATGGACAGAAAACCTGCTTAATTACAAGACGGAAGATTATTGCCAATGATGCGGAATTGATGAAGATTTACATAAAATTCTTATTCTTCGAGGATAAAAATAGAGAATAGTGATGATTCATCAGAGATCCATCAATCCATATGCATAACTCACAAGTAACAAGGTAGGTACCTCTCAAGAATCTTTCCACAAAAAATATATTCTAAATACCCCCCTTTGTATGTTCCCCCCTTTTTGGACTATAAAAATCACCATTTACATTTGTTAGTTTCCCTTTTGTATCTTCATTCTTTTTTTTTGTTAGATTGAACTTCTAACTTTGATTTTTCTTTTAATAGGACAACCTTTTCATATTTTTCTAAAATCCATCTTATTGTACAATTTGTACTCATCAAATTTGTCATCTAATGCACCAGTTAGAGATGCGACTTTTGGGATGTTAAGCTGGCTAAGAAAGGGCGAGGGGAGGCCCAAGAAGTGTTGGAATGAGAATATACGAAGGTATCTTAACTTTTTGGATCTAAGCCTGAGAATGATCCAAGATAGATCTGAATGGAGGCAAAGAATCCATGTAGTCGACCCTACTTGATGTGGGAAAATGCTTTGTTGTTGTTGTTGTTGTCTCTCTTTCGATATATTGTTTCATCCATTGTGCAATTAATTCCTAATTTTCGTACCATATTATAACACATTCTTCGTCTATAAGGTGGTGTTAGAATTTTAAAATATATAAAGGGGATGAAGAAGGCTCGCATAATAGGCAAGCAACGATCATGCACATTCTTTCTTTTTGGAAGTCACCACGTCACTATAGGGCCGTCTCTTCCCTTCTTTTCTACTGCAGTGACTCGCTCAACCTTACATAGCACCTGAATAATGGCCTGAAGCTGCTGCTGATGGTAGACGTCGTAACCGCGCAAGCAGCTGTGCATAGCTCGTGGAATAGTCGAATAGGCAAGCTTATATACAACGAGCTGGTCAAATCCCTCTATAAAAACACACCTCACGCTCTAGACCGCCTGCCCTGCTATCACTGTAGTACCCTCAACCTTGCTTCCCGCAACGTCATTATAGGCTTCTTATAAAAGCACGTCCCTGCTCGCCCCGCCAGGTCTTCTTCCTCCTACAATATACTACCCCTCTTCTATTAAGTTCAGTTATTAAGTTAAGTTAAGTCGCCTGATTAGCATTTTGGCCGCCCCAAAGACTCCACACGCCAAAAGGGCCACCAGCTTTCCCCCAAAAAAGGGGGGATCCGCTGCTTACTGCTCACGGAAACATCCGACCTATACTTTACGAGACGAGCTACTAGGCGAAGTCAGCACTTTTGATCCTGAGGGCTGTCTCATTTCCGGTCTCTTTCTTTCCTCTGGGTAGTTGTAGTGAGTATCTCGGGTCTGTCAAGAGGTCTTTTCACATCCTCTTTCTTGTATAATTCTGGCGGCTGGTATACTACCATAATGAAACGTCCATCATCCCAAGAGGGATCGGCTCTCCGATGTCAGAGTGAATTGGATAGCCCCACTGGGTTCTCCGGTTGAATCAATTCCCCTCGTCGCAAGAAGCCGTCCTTATCCCCCTGCCTCAATCTTGATGAAACCCAGTCCCCGGTAGCCTCTATATGGATGGGGGGGCTGTCCCGGGGGGGGGGGGTAGATTGGGAACTGGAGAATCCGGCCTTTCTTCAGGGAGCAAGGATCACGAGCCCTATTAGCCATCAGGCGGGTCTTCGTTGAATCAACCCCACCCGAGTGAAAAGCAGCGAGTAGGCCAGAGAATCAAAATCAATAAATTGAATTTGAGTTCATATTTTAAGTAAGAACTTTAATATTCACATTTGAAAGATGTCACCAAAAAAGATCAACTATAAATATATATTATTTTTATGAATGAAGATATTATATCAAAGAATGGATCTACTTTATGTTATTGCTTGGATAAAATTACAAGGAACTCTTTTCCTCCTCCTCACTCCCCTTTAAATTTGAGGCCGATATAGTAGATATCAATCTCATCGAACGTAATCCTGGTTTACGACTGCAGATATAGGAGTATCATATTAATCAACTCAACGAAGTTCGGTGTAGAGAAACATCGACGTCATTTCCAATCATCTTAGTACAAATTATTTCCATCTTGGTTGGAATATTCTCCTATAAAAGATATAATATTTTCGTCTACTTTATTATCTTTTTAATAACAAAAAAGTTTACTCATTTTGGACTAATGAATTTACAATTGTAGGAATTTTTAATTGAAAAAAGGTGAACAATCGAAAAACA